>VHZZ01000240.1:187275-204851 GCA_009801015.1 Silene noctiflora
TCGTTTATTGTTAGAATTAATTGGATTATTAAACTCACGATTTGGGGAGTTGAGAGTGGACATTCCCAAAATGAGCAATAAATGAAAAATAATGGTATATGCCTCTGTCTCTTTGGTGTAGCAAATTTATTTAACGATTTTGGAATTAGAAGTGAATTAATTACTCAGAAATAAATAAGCAAATTATGGTGTAGCAAATCTAATTATCCTTGCATTAAATTTTATTTTAGGTGTAGCAAGTGCTACACCGTACATAAGTGTGGGTCCGCCCTTGTAGTCTACTAATTAACGGTTGTACAATACTCTTGTACAATCAGTTGTATAATACTCCGTAGTATTCAAGGTGACGGATTTGCGGAAAAAATATCCTGAAGGGTTGAAGGAGTGCACAAACTAGTAACCGCAGAGGGAGTTAGACACGAGAGTTATTTAGTGACCTCAAAACATAAGAAAGTACGCGCACCGTAACTGAAAATCCTGAAATGACAAAACATTCATAGCAACAACCTAAACTCAGAACGTGGGCCTTTTTAGTTCTCACAAAATCCACTCTCTTTCGTTCTTTCTCCATAACCACATCTTCCTAATTCCCCCCACACCTCACAATTCTACTTACATATATTTATATTATATATATTTAATTCAATTTCCAGCTAGATATATATATGGAGGAGAGCTCCAACGGTGGTGCTGACGGTGGCGGCGGCGGCGGTGGTGGTGGAGGAGCTTTAGTTCCTTTAGTTAAGTCATCTTCACTTGATACCGCGGCGACGAAACCGAGTTCTGTTGCGCAACCGCCGCTTCTGGATCATACTACAGTTACTGCTGCGGCGGAAGAGGCGACGACGGCGGAGATGGATAAGGATTTAATGTGTCCGATTTGTATGCAGATGATTAAAGACGCATTTTTAACAGCTTGTGGACATAGTTTTTGTTATATGTGTATTATTACTCATCTTCGTAATAAGAATGATTGTCCTTGTTGTTCTCGTCATCTTACTAGTAATCAGCTTTATCCTAATTTCCTCCTTGATAAGGTAATTAATTATTTAATCAATTGATTTTTGTATGTAAAATGATGTGAATTGTTAATTGTAGTTGTATGTTAGTTGATTTTTGAGTTTGTTTGTGCTTTATTTGTAGTTGTTGAAGAAGGCATCGGCGCAACAGGTTTCCAAGTTTGCTTCGCCTATGGAGCAGTTTCGCCGTGCGCTTCAGCAGGTCAGTCACGCGTTTACTTGATTTCGCGGTTTTTATGTTATGTTTTGTTTTTGTTGCAATACTTTTGTATGTACATTTGATTGATTGATTGATTGATTGATTGTTGTGGAAATGTTTAAAGTGAGGTTATGGTATGCTGGAAATTGTGATTGTTGGAGTGGTAGTCTAGTGTTTAGTAACTTTGTGGAAATGCTTCGCTGGGGTTGCGAAAGTCTCTACTCTTTTTTTGATTTTTTTCGCTATTTATTGAAAGATCGAAAGTAGGGAGCTTATTGTTAGTTGCATACATTTATTCAGTTTTCTAGAGTATTTTTATCCGAATGATATATGCAGATTATGTAGGAATACCATTAACTGCATGGTTTGTATAGATGCAAATGCAAATGCATGAGTCATAGAGGGTGTATGTTTCATATGGCTTATGGGAGTTATCACGGGGGAGGTCAAGTTTAAAAATTAACATTGCAAGGCATTGGTGGAATCAGACATAGCGTAGTAAATGACACGTGAGATGAGGATTCAAATAACATCCAAACTGAGGATCTAAGATAATTTGATAAGAATATTTTTCACTTTGAATTTGTTTCTTGCTATATATACCGATAGAGGCATGTGCTGTTGAATTTTGCCTTCTTGATGATGTCTCTATGTAAAATGGTTGCTTCCCTGCTTTGTGTGTAAACATGCACTTGTATAGTTTAGTAGACTGGAATTGTTTAAATGATGACCATTAACTTGAATATTTTTGATGTTTCGTCCAATGGCATGACGTACCATGGTTGTTTTCTGAATGTCTGCTGTCACTGTTCAATTCATTGCTTCTCTTTCATTAGTATCTTACTTGAATATGTTCTGCCAAATGAGTCTTATATTTACTTATGATTCGTAGTCAGGGTTGTGAAGTGTCAGTCAAGGAGGTGGACACCCTGTTGTCACTTTTAGCAGAGAAGAAAAAGAAGATGGAGCAAGAAGAAGCTGAGAGAAACATGCAAATTTTGCTAGATTTCCTACATTGTTTAAGGAAGCAGAAAGTTGAGGAGCTCAGTGAGGTGAATTGAAGTTCGACCCGTCTAAGTTCTTGGATAATTCTTTCTAAACGAGTTTCTGAACAGCTACTTTGTTGTTTAGTTCCAAGGCTCTATGCTGTGCTTTTGTACTGGCATTGGCATGTAATTGCTGCTATATTTTCTTTGTAGATTCAAGCTGACCTCCAGTTCATCAAAGAGGACATCAGTGCCGTGGAGAGACACAGGATGGAGCTATATCGTGCGAGGGATAGATACTCAGTAAAACTAAGAATGCTCGGTGATGATCCTACACAAAAATGGCCTTCAACAGCTGATAAATGTGGTGGCGGCTTTTCGTCTGGTTCTCGTAGCTCATTAGGAGGGTTGGCTGCAGGAAGTTTCCAGAACAAGAAAATGGACGGAAAGGCTCAGTTAAACTCTCATGGGCCTTCAAGAAAGGATGCTTTGAGTGGGTTGGATTCACAGTACATCAGTCAGTCAGGTTTAGCTGTGATGAGAAAGAAAAGGATACATACACAGGTTAATCTGGTCATTCATTTCCTTTGGTATATGATCTTTCAAACATAAATTGGTTATGGGTGCTTCCACATATCTGATATCTCACTAGTTGACTGTAGCATATTGTATTTTGTACAATGAGTCTTCCAAATAGTGATTGGTCATGTTTGCTGCTGCCCATTGTACTAGTTGACTGTAGTATACTTTATTATGTACCAATGAAACGTCAAAAATACATAAATACATAAATTGCTAGGAGCTTATTAATGCAGTTTTGCAAAATCAGCGTTCCAATCACCATGAATTTTAGACTTTTAGCCTAAACTGTCTTTGACTTGATATCATTTACATCAATGTCCTCCCTTTAGCTACCTTCTGGTAACACTCATGAGAAGCGACTTCTTGCTTTTTATTTCTTTGTTTGGAGCAAGTCACAACTTTCATTAAGGTTAGTTGAAAATTTTGGCTCTTTCAAACACAAAATTATATTAGTTTCCCGTTAAAGTGATTGTTTTGTGTGCTACGACTTACTGTGTCTCCATTTTGTCTCCCTTTTTGTATGCTTGGCAGTTGATTTGAACATTCCTGTATATAGCTTAAATAAGTTTTCCTTCTATATGCTTGCAGTTCAATGACCTACAAGAATGTTACTTGCAAAAGCGTCGTCAGTTGGTTAACCAGTCACTCAGGCAAGATGAAAGGGATACAAATTTTATGCAAAGAGAAGGTTACAGTGCAGGTCTTGCTGAGTTTCAATCTGTACTGTCTACCTTCACCCGTTATAGGTTCATTTTTCCTCCTTGCTCGTGCTTGTTATGATAATGAAACTGGTGTTTTTGTCTTATTGGCTTACAAAGTTTTAATTTGACCTGATACCTCTTTTTGTTTGACACAGTCGCTTAAGAGTTATAGCTGAACTCAGACACGGGGATCCTTTTCATTCTGCAAATATTGTATCCAGGTGAACTTTTGAATTTGGTCTTTTACTGCTGAATATCTTAATTTGAATCCCTGGCTCCAAGTTATAGCAGTTTAAGGAAACAGAAATGCAGATTTAGCTAGAACTCGATTGCGAGAAGTGAACGAGTTCTCAAATAGCTCCTTAGAGGTTTCGTTACTCCGACATAAGCATTTCCTCAGCAAGGAGTTCACATGTAATGTAACTTAAACATGCATGGTTTAGAGGAACCTTTGTTGCATCGAAGTAAAAGTAGATCCGAACGTTCTTCTTGTACTAGGCAGAGTTATGTTTTACTGCTGCTTATGAAGTATCGAAGATAAATGCAGTGTCTGTGAAACTAAGACAACACAAATCATTTGGTAAAGCGAGGGAAAGACTAGAGGATATAAACGGCTGTACAGCATCCAATCTTAACAGCAATTAAGGAAAATTATAAAGCAATATAACGAAAATAAGAAAGCATGGGAACTGAATGCATTTTTGTGAGCTCTTTGGAAAAAAAAAAATGGTAATGTTTATTCTTTTTTTCTGTTTTATTTCAGCATAGAATTTGACCGTGATGATGAGCTGTTTGCTACTGCTGGAGTTTCCCGAAGGATTAAAGTCTTTGACTTCTCCTCGGTATGTTGATCTCGATATAGTCTGTCTTCTTCCATTGTCTTTTTGTCCAAATAATTGGAGCGGATTAACAGAAGTAATTTATCCCATAGATGTTATGCGGCATTATATCTTTCTATTAATACCTTCATCACATTTATATTGTTCCCTTTTGACTTTGATGACTAAATGTATGTAAAGGTACATTGTCAACTTTGTCATGGCACACATGTAAAGGTACAATGTCAATTTGTATGGCACGTTTGATTTATGAAAACCACAACAACAACAACAACATTACCCCAGTGCCTCAATGGCTCCCGCAAATTGCGGGGTAAGGGGGGGTCGGATGTACACAGCCTTACCCATGTGTTAGCAACATAAAGAGGCTGTTTCCGAATGACCTAAGATGAAAATTGCGTCGAGAACTGCATCGAAGGACCGCTACTTAACAAAAGAAAGAAGCGCAGCCACTTTAGTGAGCCATTTTGATTTATTCCATTATAATCCATTGGAAATATGGGAAAAAAAACACTATTTAACTATTTTCTTATTATCTGTATAAAAAGTTGTAACCATTGTGTACCAGATTTAGAGCTCGTACGTTGCACGGTTAAGTGACTATATTGCAAGATAACTGTGTACTACATTGAGGTTATAAAGAATATTATGAATTTTGTAATAGCAGTAAAAGTTGATTGCCAATATCAAGGGTGACATTATAAATAAGGGAGTAGAATATACAACCATTTTCAGACTTCTGGTTGAACCATCTGTTTGTGTAATCTAACAAGATGTGTCGTGTGTCCAACATGTCAACTGTCAACACGACACACCAATACACTTTTGTAACAACATTAACTTATAAAAAAATAGCCGTGTTTAACACTCTCCACAACGTCTGGCACACGAGTTGCCTCCGAGCCGGAGTAACATAGGTCTTAATTCATCGAAAGTTTCTTTAATATATGCATTCTAAGACCCAAAAATGCTGCTTATCTTTTGTGGGATAGATGTATGGTTTGCATCACCAGTTAAACTCTTTCACTTTTCATAGATGTATCGTTTGCATCACCAGTTAAACTCTTTCACATTTCAGGTGGTGAATGAACCTGCAGATGCACACTGCCCTGTTGTTGAGATGTCGACTCTGTCCAAGCTTAGTTGTTTGAGCTGGAATAAATTTATTAAGAACCAAATAGCTAGTAGTGATTACGAAGGAATAGTTACAGTATGGGATGTGACAACACGCCAGGTAACAACTAATAATAAGCGCATGCCTTTACCAAATCAAAATTTTCATTATTCCATTATTACGCTGGCTATCGTGCTATTACTCCTTTCTATGTATAATTTTGTTCACCTGTGTTTAGAGAGTGATGGAATATGAAGAGCATGAGAAACGAGCATGGAGTGTTGATTTCTCCTGCATGGAACCTTCTATGCTTGTATCTGGCAGTGACGACTGCAAGGTATTTCACCCTGTTATTTACCGATATTTTGTGCTGAGCATTTATTGCATCTTAGCATCTTCTCAATCACCAGAGAAAATAGGGGAGCAAGCAGGGGATGCCGCCCCCTAGCCACATTATAAATTCAATTATTGACTTGTTAATTTACTAAGCATGATCGGTAAAGGGGTTATAAGGGTGATGGTAATAGTGGAAGTCTTGGGTTCAAAGGAGCTTGCTAGCATTTTTCTTCTGGTTTATTTTCAATCTTGGTCAGTTGTTCCTATTTTTATTCTTTCACATTGTTGCAAATACTGTTGGGTATTAAAGCAATAGGTGCACTTGCTTGAGAAGATAATGTAGAAGTAACATTTTGAGTTTTGACGCATAGGTCATCGTTGTCACCGTGAGTTTTATACTGCCTTTTTGTACTACATGTTTGCCATATTTAAAGTTCAAATTTTGACTTTGATTTCTGGCTCTGCCAGTCTATAGCCAGGTCTTGTGATTGATTTCCAGCATGTCGGTTTTTGGTAATTAACATAGTTACCACGGGAAAACTTCTTACAATGTCAAACGAGGTTGAAACTCGAAACCAGTATTTTCTAGAGCACTCAGACTGGCGACATAGATTCATCTCAAAATTAGGACTGAAACTCAAAAAGGGAAAAGTAGTATGGTGTTATTAGTAGGAATATCATGACTGAACTTCAATCATGAAACCTAGAAGTAAACAGGGGTTGTTGGCTGTCAGGTCAGGGTCTCTGATTTTGGTCCCACATTGTGCTGGCAAATGGTACTAAAATGACCGAATTTCTGTTGTAGTTATCATTCACACAACTAGTCAATACATTGTATAAGTAGTTTTTTGTGTGTATTTTTTCGTGTCAAATACTCCCTCCATTTTCCTATTTTCTTCCCATTTGCTTTATTGCGATTTTCAAAGCATACCTTTGACCGTATTTTTCGACATCTGTATGTTAATTTTTTATATCGATTTTTTTTTTTTTAAAATATGTCTTGATATTAATCGTAAAATGTTTTATTTTTATAAATAAATAGTTTTTATTCTCCAACTTATTTACGGTCGAAGTTCGGAAACTTTGACCTCCAAAAAGCAAATGGGAAGAAAATAGGAAAATGGAGGGAGTATGATTTATCGGGATATAAATCTGGACCCTAGAACTCTGGTCGCTTGTTGCTTAAGGTCAAGTTAATAATGAGTTGTACATATGTAATTTCACTAGTCAAATTTCTATGTACTTGTTATGAAATATCTGAATATCGTTTTGTCTTATGCAACTATGTTTACAGGTGAAAGTGTGGTGTACAAGGCAGGAAGCCAGTGTTCTTAACATTGACATGAAAGCAAATATATGTTGTGTCAAGTACAATCCAGGGTCAAGCTATCACGTTGCTGTATGCCTTCTTCTCAACCCTGATATAATTGCTTTGCCTTTTTAGTCGATGAATTGCACTTTCACTTTTCAAGAGGCTTGTGCGCACATACAGCCAAAGCTGGCTTGTTGGATGGGATATCTAGAGGATTGTGGAAGGGTGTTACTGTGTTTATAAGTCATGTGACATTTATTTCCTTGCACTATGCATATATCTGCATATCCAGCTGCATTTTCCCCTCCCCCTCCCCCTCCCCCTACCTCGAATAGAAGTTGAGGAAATAGTAGTAAACTACTATCCTCAGTTTCACATATATTTTGGCTTCATTTGTTTTTTGGGTTGTTCCAAATTAAATGGCCTCCTTTTTTCCGTGGGTTGTTTCAAAATAATTTTTTATTTCCCCTACTCCAAATATACGCAGAACCGCAAGGGATTGAATGTGCTATTGATAAATACTAATAGTGGCCCATCTGCAATAGTTAGGTAGTCATATCTACAAAACGCTTACACTTGGAACACACAATAATAAATACTGTAATATTTTAGTCAAGTTTCCATAGTACCCCCTACTAAAGATTTTAATCCTTTTTTGTACTGTTTATATGAATGCAACAACCCCAGTACCCCCTCCCCTGGATGAAGCAAGAAGTAGTTACAAAAGAGTCCGCAATATTAACAGGCCGCTGGCGTCATACTGCACTATTGCTATTTTGCGACAAATACCACTGCTTAATAACATGAATCGTTACAAAATCTTTAAAATGACCATTATCAAATGGGGCCAATACACATGGAAAGTAAATGTTTGCATGAAAGGTGGCTTATTAAAGTGCCACTGTGTCAAACTGAACTATTGCTATTCACGACGAATACCATTGTTTAATACCATGAAAGCATGAACCATTACAATATCCTTAAAATGAGCACTAGTCAAATGGGATGAATATACATGAAAAGGAATAGAAATTTTGCTTGTTCTGCATGCTGACTATCATGTTTGATTTTTATGTTCTCTTTAATCAACTTTTTCTTGTGTGCATGTTGTAATTGGGGAGAGTGGAAGATAATTAATCAAAGTTATTTCTGTTCTACAGGTTGGGTCTGCTGATCATCACATTCATTATTATGATCTGAGAAACGTAAGCCAGCCGCTTCACGTCTTCGGTGGTCATAAGAAAGCTGTTTCATACGTCAAGTTCTTATCCACTACCGAGCTTGCTTCAGCGTCAACAGACAGCACGTTGAGACTGTGGGATGTGAAGAATAGCTTACCTGTGAGTTATTTTCTGTTCCAATCTTGTTTTTTTCTACTGAAGTAAGAAGAAAATTGTGAATTGTGCTAAGATGACATTTATCGAAATATGTTTTGAGCTTCCATTACAACGTTGGATTTAATGTTCAATCTGTCAAATTGTAGATTTGGATATCAAATAGTTTTGTAGTGGTGTGAAACTGAACGTCTGGGAATGGTTTCTATAAACTTTGGATAAACAGTAATTAGAGTTCTCCTCTGTGTAAGATAATCTTGGTTCTCCTTGACAAGGAGCTTCGTCGTCGTTGACAAATATGACTGGATTTGAGAGAGAATAAATCCTGTATTTCATTTCTCTTCCCGTCTTTAGCAGGCTAGAAGCTCTTAACCTCAAGTTAAGTTTTCCTTTGGCAGTGCTTATTGTGGAAAATCAAGTTACACTTTACCATTTAGAAATTGCTTGAGATGAGATTGAAAAATGAATAATAAACTCAAAACAAAAGAAGAAATTGAAGTGATGGTAACTAATGGTGGAAGTGAGGAAGGGAGGATAATTCATACTTATAGTATGAAAATGCACCTACTCTATGAAAATGCATTACCTCCACATGGGTGTGATAGTTGCCCATCACTCCCTTTATCCACACTCCACTACTACTATTTTATTCCTCTTTTCCTTTCTTTAAGCTATATTTCCTTGGTTGTATGTATCCCTATTCCTAGTCCATCTCAGTTCAACAATTGCATGTGTATTATAGTTTGTCATTTGTTCTATTCATAGTGCATCTAGAGTACTCTGATTTCTTGTCTACTTAATGAAAATGGCAACTAAATGCATAATGTCATGACATTTGCAGGTACGTACTTTTAGAGGGCATACCAATGAGAAGAACTTTGTAGGACTTACTGTTAATAGTGAATACATTGGCTGTGGTAGTGAAACAAACGAAGTATTTGTATATCACAAGGTTAGCATCAATATCTTGCACTACTTTTTATTACCATGTTGGATAACATAAATCATCTGTTCCCTTTTTAACGGAGCCAAAGATTTATTTTCCGTTGGTTGTGGATTATGATGGAATATCGAAAAACGCTCATCCAACTAGTTGAGCTTATTGTTAATGTTAAGTATAGAGTCTCATTCAATGACACAAATTTCATTATGTTTCATTTGTCTTGTGTTTGCAATATAACGGAAGTAAATTGGCTGAACGAAGTCTCTATGCTTCCCATATCATGACCTAGTAGAGTGTGGGTGTATATTATTTTGCTTTTTTCAATCCTACCTCACTGGAGGCGGGAACCATCAACTCACTGGAGTTATGTTCATCTGGAAACAGCCTCCATGCATATTTAACCTTGTTATTTGTTAACATAGGGTTATGTTGTGCACGTCACCTTCTTGTCACTGCCGCCTGGCTGACAATTATTTAATTGTTTTGCAGGAAATTTCTAGACCTGTGACCTGGCATAAATTTGGGTCGCAAGACACTGAGGATGCTGACGAGGATGCTGGGTCCTATTTCATCAGTGCTGTATGCTGGAAAAGTGGTAGCCCTACATTGTTAACTGCCAACAGCCAAGGAACCATCAAGGTGCTAGTGCTTGCAGCTTGAACTCCAACGCATTTTGTTACGACTGAAATAACTAAAGCTCCGTGTCTGAGACAATTCTCGGGATTATTTTTCCTGCACATTTACTCCTTGATTTGCTCTTCTAATCAAATCTTGTATATATCATATAGTTCATGTGGAAGATATCAGATATTTAGGTGATTATGTAAGTTTGTATATCTGTAAATCAGACTTTGAGCGGTGCAAACTTAATTGGTCGGAGAAATACTGCTCCGGATCCTTGCGGCATGAATCTGCTTGAACTGCTCTTGGCTTGTACAACATTTGTAATTCTTTGCCTCGGTGGTTAGTTGAATTATAATGTGGTTGAGCAACTACACCATTTGCCTGAGGTGCTCACGTGCATGATTATTGCTCTTTTTTTATTCGCAATTGCTAAATCCTACGCAAACTTTTACTATATCCTACGCACTTTGTCAATTTTTTCCAATAATACCCTCCTTTCTAAAAAAAAAATAATAAACAAAAAAACCTAAACTACTGACAGCCCCTTCCCCGACCTTCGACCCCTCACCACCTTGACCACCCCTCCTCCCACCCCACTCTCCCTTGTTCATCCCCATCTCTCTTAGCCATCGACCGCTCCGCCCTAGCGCCCTCCCATTTCCCGCACATCTACCCAACTTTCAACCAAATCGGTGGTTTACGAGATCAAGTCGCCGCCGGTGATCTGTGGGCCCAATCATCGTCTTCATCATCGAATGCACCCCTGTTCCAAGCCCCTGCGCTTCGACCTAACTCTCCTCCCAGTTATCGCTGGTGGTTTGCGGTTTAGAGTTGTCGGTAGTCAATAACCCTAAGTCAACCGTCGTCGCTGTCGTCGGTGGCCTGTGATCGACGGCTTAAGTGCAGGGAGGGGTGGTTAGCGGCGCTGGTATGGTGGTGGGGGAGGGTGCCAGTGCAGGGAGGGTGGAGGGGGAGGTGCCGCCGTGTCGGTGTGCAAATTATTTTTTTGAGTTTTCATTTGTCCCATGTTTCTCTCTCTTTTTCTCCCTTGTTAGTTGTAAAATGAAAGGGATACAATTGGAATAAGTGTGAAAAATGCGCGGAATTGAGTAAAATCATTAGCATATCCCTTTTTATTTTGACAATTCTTCCTCTACTTGGCATTTCCATGCATCTAAGATGTGGTAGCAGGGGTGAAACTAGGAAGGGGTAAAAAACTTTTGTAATATTTTACCTATTAATAAGCGCAACATGGGAACAACATAAAGTCGTTTACCATAACTAATCACATATTTCAATTCGAGTCCAAGAAAAACAATTTCACAATTACTCGTGTGTTGTTAACGACTGTGCCTCATATAATAACTCTCTTATTTATGCGAGAAATTAGTTTGATTATAGAGCTGTACCTAGGGGTGTTAATGAGACGAGACAGCTAGCGAGCTGCTCGAGATCGGCTCGGTCAAAGCTCTGCTCGGCTCGTGCGAGCTCGGCTCGGGCTCGGGATCGGCTCGAGAGCTTACCGAGTCAAGCCGAGCAAAGGCTGGCTCGACTCGAAAAGCTCGCGAGCAACTCGAACTTGTATGATTACATAAGATATTGCTCATATTTTATAAAAATATTTTATCATGAATATATTTTAGTATCACACATATCAAATGTCTCACTGATTTACCAAATATTTTGACATATAATGTTCGAGCCTTGTTATTAAAAATATTGAAAGAGAAAAAATTAAAAAATAAACAATTTTATATAGGCTCGATTTGGGCTCGAATTTGGCTCAAACTCGCGTTAAAGCTTGCAAGCTTTATAACGAGCACATTTTTTTCAAGCTCGGGTAAGGCTCGAGCTCGAGTTTTGGTACTTGAGCACAAGCCGAGCAAGGTCAGGCTCGGGCTCGGCTCGGCTCGTTAACCGCCCTAGCTGTAACTAACAAACATTTTACAAGCTGTAGTAATTTATACTCGGTAATAAAAACTTGCAACATATAATAATTTGTAAGAAAAATTTAAGTCTATTAAGTAACACATTTTTAACTCGTATATACCGAATACGGCCTCAGAAGTAGCATAATCATCATTATATAAATTACGGAAAATATAAGCATCATCTTCCTCATTTGAAACAACTTGGCCAATTAGATTTCTAATATATGAATATTTAGGTTTGCATGTAAATAATTTAGTGACTTATTAGTATGACATATATGAATATTTAGGTTTGCATGAAAATATAAGCATCATCTTCCTCTTTTAATTACATTGTTTGTATCCACAACAAAGTGATCCATTGTAAATATCATATGTGTTTATTTACGTCTTAAAAAGTATGATCAGATTATTTTAAGTATAAATACTCGTTACGTTTCCTAATGTATGATGGACGTATTATAGCCACCCAAGTTATAATCCCTTGTAGAGATGGAAGTGGACATGCGTGTCGTTGGGTTGACACGCCGCATGTCCCATTTGAACACTACACGAGATTGGTAAGGCACTGCACGCTAGAAGTCGTGCCTGGGACGAAATTTAAGAAAGTAGTCTATACCTAACCCAAGCACACTCAAAATACAAAGAAATAAGGCTAAATTAAATTAAAGGACTTGCTAAGGCACACCTAAGCACGACACGACACGAAGCCCACTTTCCCGTATCTAAGTCGTGCCATTTTCTTCTCAGGCACAGGGGGCCGACAAGAGGCGCGACCATTTCCATCTCTAATCCCTGGTAGCACATAATAACCCAATCTCCCCACATCTCGTAAGTTAAGAGATCTAAGAGGTATGTGTGATTATTAGAAGACCTAATTCTCAAGACAAACAACCCTTTAATCAGTTCATCCCTATCTTTCGTTAGGTTATCAAATACGTTATCGCTCTACAATTTATTTACCAAATAATATAGTATGAAATTTATGGTCTTAAGTCAAACTAAATATAATTAGTGGTATTAAAGTCATCTTTGTATTAAATTATTTGGTGTTAATTTGGATAAGACGATCTTCGTGGTACAAGTATAAACGTGATTTCGTAGTATCTTTCTCTTAAGCACTCACGTAGTATGTCACCAATTTATGGACTATATATATACCACAAGTTGTACATATTGTACGGTGTAGAATCTGAGATTTGTAATAAAATATTCGAGTTTTATTTTAAAGAACATGAGCTTTATTAGAAAGTATCCGAGTTTATAGATTTACACATTAAAAATTTGAACTTTAAATTAGTTCAGAAAAAATACACATAAGTTCAGATACTGATACCAATACTTATATACAACTGGATGTATAATCCTATTTGTGGTATGCCACTATACAAATTCAATATCATACGAAGTACGAAATAATACGACCAATGTTCAATTTTTTTTTCTCAACAAAATAATTATATATAAAAAAAATAATTTACAAATAACGCAGGTTCTCAACTCTTTAATTTTGGAATTTAGGTTCTTGATGATTTAATTCTCAATATTCAAGCAAATTAGAAAAGCATGGACTACATAGAATTATAAAAATGCTTGCTAAGCACGTACAAACTTAAACCCATAAACGAAACTACCCAACAATTGCCGGGGCGAATACGATAATAAACAAAATCATTCATAAAGTACAAACTATTACTTTATAGTGCGCTCATTTGAACCCAAAAAAAAAAAAAAAATAAAAAATAAAATATTAGCTCTAGAGGGATAGATGGAGAGAAGAGAATGATATCCACGAACCGATCAAACGAAATTTTGACTTTCAGCCCTTAAAAGAGGGTTGGGAGCGCATCGAGAGCAGATTTCCACATCCTCGGACTTGCAAGGTCAAGAAAAGTCAAGTGACGTCCGTGGAGTTAGAAATGGATGAATCAGTAGGTAAGAAGAGTAAGCTCAGGAGAGATATCGCCATAGGTATTATCACGCTACGATCAATATTATTATCTTCTTACGAAGATTAGTAACGCTACAAAGAAACACGGGATTTGTGACGGAAAATTTGTGAGAAATCATGATAATGAGAAGTAGTTTGGCTCCAAGGATGGAACCTGGACCTGAAGAAAAGGGAGGCATAAGAAGTTGAAAAATAATTGGTGAAGATAGAAAGAAGGAAGGATGGAAGGGAATAAGGGTTGTCAATTTATGGAGGTCAAGTGGGCAAAACAAGTGCTCGTTCTGTTCCGGTTATTTGTTGTCCTTTTTTCGTTTTTGGGTGTTTCAGTCAATTGTTATCCTTTCTATTCTAAGAATGCATTTGATTAGCAATTTGATCATTTACACTCGATTTAGTCCACTTATCGTTTATTTTTATGTCAAAATCAAAGGACAACAGTTAATCGGGACGGAACGAGGGAGGAGTACAGTGAGAAATAAAGAGTGAGAGTATAATTGGGTGTCTTTATATGTTGATATGTCATAATCTAATGCAGAGGGGGCAGAATGGATGATGAGAGTTTGTTGTCTTTGGACTTTTTAGTTGCAGCCAAAAAGACTCCAATTTATTACAAAGTTGTTGTACTACATTTTGTGTGATTGTGAGACTTAGTCGTCTCCATGTTAACCAGGTTCTTGCCTTCCTTTGTTACTCCGACTTGGCTGTAAGAATTGGACACCGGTTTGTGCTACGTAGATATATAGAGGTAAGAAAATCGATCCGACTTAAATGTGAGGTGAAATTCAATGATTGTAGAAAACAATAATTTTATATGAGCAAATATCCCTAACAAAAATCGAATAATTACTCAAATTGATGGATGACTCGATAATAAATTAGTTTAATAATGATACATATAAGTTTCAATTAATATTTTATTTAATTGTTTAAATTTAAAACTAATATTAAGACACCTAAGATTAATTTTAAAATGAAATTATTAGTCAAAACTTAAAAATATATAATATCGACTTGAAATACTGATCTGACATGAACTCAACCACACATGTTACACGATGATAACCTAACCCGACAACCGACTCAAACTTGATATACTCAAGCTCGATATTGACCTAGCACAACGTAAAATCCATTATGGCCTAATCCATGTTAACCCTATTATCATCTCTAGTAGTACATATCGAGTAAACTATTATTGTACTCACATTTTCCTCGCCGCACATATATATGACGGTCGTATAATAGAATTTGCGTTTTATTTTAGTGAAATTATAATAATTGGAAGTATTGAAAACCGCTAGCCACTGAAGAGAGAGCCCTAATTTTGCATGTAATTTACAAGTTTGGAGATCAATAATAATACAAGGTTTACAAAAAAAAAAATGTAAAATTGACTAGAAAAAGTGGGTAATGGTCCAAACTCGTATTAAATGGCCACCTACATGATCATCATTAGAAAAGGATGGCCATACCTTCACATTCATTGCTCACAACATTATTTCTTTATTTTTTACAAAAATAAATAAATATAGTTTTGGATTTATGTCTGATTATATTTGTCCAACCAAATTTTTGTAAACCTAATTATTACAAAGATTAAATTTTTTTAATATACATTTTTTTTTTTGTAGTATAAAAGAAACTAATTAGATTGTAGAATAATGACTTCATAAATTAATATAATATGTCAAAATATTGTTCCCAAAGGTGATTTAGAAACTAATCAATGACGGGTTAAAATAAAATATTTATCTCGGATTCCTCCTTCATGCAAGTAAAAACTTAAGTTTGTTGGCAAAAGTCATTGAGAAGCTAAGGGTAAAATTATTGGTAATTTTGAAATATGACTTTGGTAAGTTTTGAAACAAGACTCACTCAAAACTACCAATAACCTATCCTAGTCTTAAGAAAGTCTTAAGTCGAGTATTTAAGACTCAACTTAGGGGGCGTTTGGTTAAACAAAGGGTAAGGGAATGAAAACAAGAAAGGGAAATGAGGGGAAATGAAAGGGATTACCCCTAATTTAACTTCTTGTTTGGTTAAATAAGAAAGAGAATGCCCTTAAATTTATCCACCACCTATTTTCTCAATTACACCAACCACCACCACCTCCAACCACTATCATCGTTCACCTCCACCTACCGCTAGCACTATCCACCCTCACCATGGAGACGCCGGCGCCGACCTCCTATTGCCGGCAATACCTTTCCTGACCAGTACCAGACCCGCCGGTCTTCCCCTACTCTATACAAAACTCTTCCTCTAATCTCTATCATACTGGGTAGTTAACATTGTTCAAACATGAATGCTTGGCTTAATTCTCTCTCTATTTCAACGATTAGTATTTTAAAGGTAAATGATTAAACTCATCTATATTATCAGATTTCCAAATTTTGATTCCTTATTCAAATAAGGGGTTTTGAAATGGGAGGTCGAATACCGCCGGTAAAAGTATTGGGTCGTCGCCGACGGTGGTCTAAGAGTATCACAGGCACGGTGTGGTCATCTCATGGAAATAGGTGATGGTTGGTCGTAGTTGTGGCGGTCGTTTCACGGTTGCGCGGTAATGGGTATTAGTGGTGATAATGGGTCTTAGTGGTGGTTGGTCTTACGGGAATGATGATGGTCAGTGAGTCGGTGGCGACGACCAGTCACAGTGGTGGTAGTTTAGTAGTCGGTGGTGGTGGTGGTGGTGAGTGATGTGGTGAATGGGTCAGTTGTAGTTTTAGTGGATGGGGGTAAAGGGGGAAAGGATTCTCATTCCTTAGGGGGGTTAGGGCTAAGGAGAGTGAATGATTTGGAGGTAAGGGAGGAAATCTCATTCTCTTTGTTTATGTCAAACAAACACAAACAAAATGAATCATTAGCTTTGATTCCCTTTTCCTTTCTTTTAGACCCCGAACCAAACAGCCCCTTAAGACTTTGGGTGAGTTTTGTCCCCAACTCTAATGAAAATTATTGATGTGTTGTATTATATACTTTTTACCCCCGTTTCAGCTCACATTTTCATGTCATTTGCACTTTTATAAAGTGATTTTTAAGCTAAATCCGTGTTCTAGGTGACTTGCATGCATTATCGTGTTTTTGTAGGAAATGAAGCGATTTTTCCTAACAAATTGGCGTTCATCACGGATCACGGGGTTAGGAGAGTCGAGTCTAAGCCATGGAGGGGCGTTTTGGACATTTCAAGTAGCCCGAGGAACGAAAGAATGAAGTTTGGTTGCTTATCGAGTCAAGAAATGATGTTTAGAAGATGTCGTTGCCACCCCATGCATCCACCCCGGTGGCCAGGGGTGACAACAACCCAAAGAATTGACAAAGAAATAAGAAGTGCGAGCGCAGTTGTTCTCACCCCGGACCACCAGGGTGGCTGCAAAGTGGACTTTTCTTGAAGAAATTGAAGAAACCGAGGGAGGTTGCACTGGCCCCGATCGGGGTGGCTCCCCCCGGACCACCGGGGTGGCTGCAAGCTGCTGAGACTCTTCGTTTTCCCCCTATTTTATTATATAACCCTATGTTCTTCGAGTATCAAATATAATTTTCATACCATCTCCAGTTTTATTTTCAGAAACATAGTTCTTATTTTTGAAACTTTGTAATTTGTTCAAGAATTCTTCCAAGTTTATGCAAGTATTCCGGGTTTATTTCGATCTTTGTTCTTCCTTTGCCTAGAATCATTTCCTTTATAAGTTGGGTATTATTTCT
>VHZZ01000241.1:10630-23448 GCA_009801015.1 Silene noctiflora
TAACTACACATGTAAAATTACTAACCTAACCCTAAACTAACCACCTCGGGTTAAGTTAAAATTGCCACGTGTCACGTTCTAATTGGTTGTGTATGAAAATATTTTCATACACCTCGTGTATGTGTATCAACTTTCGGTATAAAACTAGTTGTATATAAAAGCTAAGTCATTTGAAGAGTTTCTATTGGTTCCTACTTTGTAGGGATTAATTTTTTTTTTCTTTTTTTTTTTTGTGCAGGGTTCCCCACTTCCTTCGGTTGATTTAATTTCTCTATTGATTAAATAATTGTTGCATTTCATTTTGAGCAAATATTTATAATATATTTTGTAACTTTATTAGATATATACACCTAATGTTATTTACAAATAATTTTTCCTATATTTGTAATTTGATTAGATGATTTATATATTTTTAGTCAAAATTATTGATATTCAATACCTTGCAATTTTTGCACGGGTTTAAAACTAGTTAATATGATAAAGATTGTGAAAGGGCACTATCCGTCTTCAGCTTGTGAGAGATAATGCCTGTATTCAATAAGAATTTAGTGGATAACAAATGTTGCAAATATCTTGACCTTAATTACACGAGACAAAGAGGCAGTATAGTCTGGGCCAAAACCATATGCTAAATCATCTAGAGCTGAGACTTGAAACACTAATACAATGTTGGAAGAATACTAAACTGATATTTTGAGTGGATATGAAATCATAGTAATTTGGTAGATTGTCTTGGATCAGGCACATCCATTGTTGAAGTGGCAACATTAGGAGCAGTATTAGGATCTAAATTAGCATTAGTATCAATCTCTGCAAGATTAGTATCAGGAGATTTCTCATACTAAATTAGCATTAGTATCAAAAGTTGAAATCAAACAAATGTTGTTCTGCTTTCAGTTAGTCTTTTATAAAGTGAAACTATCTCATACCAATGTTTGTATTTTGTTTTTCGCTCAATTAGCTGATAGAATGTTATTCTTAAGGACTTATGGAGTATCAATGTTTGAACCTTGGTCGTTAGTTTTCGAGTCCGTGACTCTTAACCACTAAACTCAAGGTACAATTGGTAAAAAGTGTGTTCTTAAGTGTAAACACGTTAGCATCCAAATCCATCCGGTGATTTCCTTAGAACCCAAACAATAAAAAAAAAAAAAGTAGACATCAATCAATCAAATCGAATAGTTAGGTAAAATGTGAATTGATGAAAGTGGAATTGCAATTAGCGGAAAGAATGAAACAGTAGTCATCATGTGTCTATAACAAGCAATTTTATTGAAAAAATAAAATAAAACAACAATAAAGTCTTGCTTAAGACGAAATATACGTCTTAAATCTTAAAATGAGTCCAATATTACTACATGGCGATAATAAAGACAAAACTAAAAACATTTTCTAGACAACTTCTCATGTAGTTTTTATAAATTTGGCCCGTCTTAAAGTTAAGACGGATAGTCCCCGTCTTTACTGATTGTGCTATGGTGATACTTTTGCATCAGTTGTCACAATATTGGCCGTCAATCAAAAAGCCTAAATGTTAGTAGTGGAGCTCCAAAAGCCTTTGCTTCAATCATATTCTCTCTTGAAGCTTCTCTTGTCCCCATCACCTTCACACCTTCACACCTTCACACCTTCACTTAATTGCCTTACAAATCTTTAGATTTTTTTACTTTCAAACGATTATGATTCCGGAATACCTTGAGCATTTAGATTAATTGGTACGAGAGTATTTCAACAACTTGGTTTAGGGAACTCGGTACATTTTCTACCCTTGGACTGCACCAAATTTCATGTAAAGATGTGAATTATCTACATTCAAAGTTGATTTTTTAAACCAACTTGGTAGCCCGCTACGCTTTAACGCCTTTTCTTTAGGAACCCTCTGGAATTTTGAAAACGAAGCAACAACCAAAGTTGATTTTTTTTAAGTTGTCTCCAATTACTGAGGAAGGACTTTCCTACACTTTTCAACATTTGTAATGGTCAAATATCTCTCAAGCCTTACCATAAAGTAGGGAAGGTGAAACTTTCTGGTTGATCCGGCTACCCGCACTCGACCCACCCATTGGGTCGTTTCTTAGTCCGCCCGCCCAACCCATGACTACCTCATCTCGACACGTCAGAAACTAGGGCCGACCCATGTCGAGTAAATGTCACTCAACCCGTTCTTAGGCCAATTCCGAGTATAGCCTCCCAAGTCCCGGCTCGGCCTGTGATGACCCGTCCCTCCCACCAGGACGTGTCCAGGTTCACAAAGCCTAGCCCCCCATATGTTTGGCCAGACCTAACTAGAAATATGCTGGTGGACACTGAGAGTCGTGAACGAGCCTCTAACGAATCAACTATACTTACCAATAGGTTCCATGACTTCGTGAGAGCACACACGACGAAGGGATTGTACAATATTGTCGATGGCGAATACCTCGGTTTACAAAAAAAAAAAAAAAAAAAAAAAAAAAAAAAAAAAAGTTCCATGTGTTTGTCAACCCTATTCTTCAACAGTAGTGTGTGTCAGTGTGGTCACAACTGACGACGATGTTCAATATATTCATACACAAGAAAATCCAACCCATCGACCATGACAAAAATATTTTTGGACAAGCAATGAATGACAAGGACCATGTCATAATTAGTTTCTTTCATAATTGAGACGGAACGACAAATATCATTGGACAATTACCCAGTCGAATCCAAAACTAATTGACAAGTACGAATTCTTACTCAAGACCGACAATTACCCAGTCGAATCCAAAACTAACTGACAAGTACTAATTCTTACTCAACACCGTCATAAGTGTGAGACAAATTCAAACAGCTCACGAATCCAGTTAATAGTGAGCAATATAAGAGTTGGAAATATGTAACTGAATCCGTTTTACATATAGAACGATGCAAGTGAAACTTGGAAATTTGAAGAACGTATGCGCCAAAAAAATTGGATTCAGAGAGCAAACTGGATTGGAATCACTACCAATTTAGGTTGGAGGCATTAACTCTATGTACTGAACTTAGCATGATCTCGAAAGAACTAGCATAGGTCAGTCCATATACTTCCAACGGAATAACCATCCTCGATATGACCAACATTCAACTAAGCAAAAGAGAAATATTTGAAATCGGACAATATTTCAGATGAAAATGTCCAAAATTTCGACATTATTTTGTCGTCCAGGTAGGTTTTTCAATTTTCTCTGGACTCCGCCATAGCAAATGTGGAAGGAAAAGATGGTTTTAGTCTCAGGAATTACTCTCTCATAAGAACAGGGTCGAATGCAGGGAACCATATACCAGGAAACATAAACAAGATTGTACTACATAAAACAAAGATAGATTGTTCAAAGAGTAACAACTCGAAAAATAAAACTCTTTAAAGCACAGGAGTTCAAGTCAGCATAGCTGCATGGTAAATACATACATAAAATATAAGGCTTCGAAACACGAACGAAAGTCGACGACCTAGAATTTACCTATATACCCCCCGCATGACTCCATCTGCATGATAAGTTGTTTCTGACACCGCCTCACGAACAGATGACCCTGAAAACCAAACAAGCAGACTCAATCACTAAGCCAAGACCCAAATAGTTTACTGGAAACTACTGAAATACAAAGATGAGGTGTCGGATAACAGAAACTAACATGTTCTCTTATTTACAAAATTGCCAGCCAAGGTAATCCCGAGTAGCTCAGAAGACTCCCTCAGTCATGCTGGGGAAATCGTCAAAGCTCCAAAGATCAATCAGGTTCAAGCCATCCTGGGTATTATCTCCGGCAAGGAAAGTATCCAATGCCCAATTCTCATCCAGGGCAGGCATCTCTAAGAAGTTCGGCTGGAACTCAAAACCAACATCTGACAGCTCTTCTGGCAGGCCTTCTCCAGAATTACCCTCAACAGGAACAGCATTTCCTGAGTTTGATTTCAATTTCTTGTTTGTGTTTCCATTTTCCAGAACTCGGGTTTCTTCATTTTCATTTTCGAGGGCAGCCGCGAGAAATGATAAGATTTCAGGGGTTTTGGGACATTCAAAAGAATTACTATTTCCATCAGAAGGGACTGTCAGAGTTTGGGGTTTCTCTTCCACAAAAGAAGAGTTGCTGAAGAAGTGGCTGTCAGAATTGGTCGTGACACTGGAGTTTTGGATCACAGGCACAGCATAAGGGGTAGCACTCGGGTTTGTTCTGGAAGCAGACTTCTGAGACCCGACTTTGACAGTACGACAAGCAGAAGATGCCGAAGATTCCTCAGGAAAGTTAACCTTGGCCTTCTTACCACGGATCCTCCGTGCTTCAGCATCATAAGCTCTGGCAGCTTCTTCAGCGGTGTTGAATGTTCCTAGCCAAACGCGGACTCCTTTGCTCGGATCACGAATTTCAGCGGCCCACTTGCCCCAAGGACGTTGTCGGATACCACGGTACTGATTCTTTCTCTTTCGGGTGGATGGCTTGTCAGCTTGGGCATCTACCTCTGCGGGCTTCAATTCTTTGCAGACACAAAGAGGAAAGATTAGTTATCAGACTAGAAATTGGGATCAAAAGTAACTAATTTCACTGAAAAGTGGGTAACTCAAGCTAGCAGATACAGTAATCTGAGAATAGAGTCATTCGCTTAGCAAGATTTTCTTTTATCATCGAGCAAGAATGTGCTAAGTTCTTGTGGCATAAATCCTTGTAAATTCTTCTCTGTTATACGAAATAAATCAGAAGATGGTGTACCAACCAAATATAGACCATTTCAACACGAAAAAGGGGGAGCAAAGGCCAACACAAACATGATTGTCAAGAGGAACTTTTCCAAAAAAAAATTCCTATTTCCAACAAGTTCAACATCGAACATTAGCATCCATTTCAGAAATCAATTATAGTAAATCATATGCATGGCTCAACGCCTCAATTACAAATGTAATTCCAGGAGAAGGAACAACCAACGATGAAAATGGACCGAGAAAGTACAATAGAAATCACCATATCACAAATCTACATTAGAAATAGTAAAGTAATATAACCAGTTTACACATAACGCCACTCCTAAATTGCTTGTACCACTGAATTACGTCCTCGGAAATTCAAGTTCTTTTTATCCTACACTCACATATGTTAATGTTATCACTCCCCTATAATCAACCCCTTATCGTGACTTTCCCCTCGATGATATAAAATCCTTGCAAAACTCTTGTACTCTGAATTATTTACGGAAAAAACTTGTTAAACGAGACGTGAAAAATAGAGAAATGCTAGCTGTGAACAACCGCAAATTAACACTTTTCCGTGTATTCTTGGATTTGAATACATAGATTAACCAACAATTCAGAAGACAAAAAAAAAGTTTCAAATAAAATTCAAGGGATTTTTCATATATCAAGATGGGACCTACCCACCCACCCACCTAAAACTAATAAAAATCACCTAATATTTTACAATGCTAGGATGAATAATTGAATGAGTAAAATCATTAGTAAAAATTGACTAAAAAAATTTACATTTACTAGTAAAAATTGAATAAAAAAATTCACATAAATTAATTTTCTACCATTGTTAGGTTATTTGACTATTAACAAGAGGCTAGGACAAAATAAGAAGCTAGTCAAATGAATTTCATGTCTTGTAAAGTAATGGACAATGACAACCCAAAAATTCAATGAAAATCACAAATTCAAAGATCAAATAAATAGATAATTAAAGGGAAAATTAAATATTAAATCATCCCATTTTAAGTTTACAAATTTAATTAATAAATTTGGGAAGATGGAATTAGAGGGCTTATGAAATCAAACATAAAGATCACAACTTTGTTCTTCAACCTAACAGAAACATAAACAATCACAACAATTTTACTTCAATTAACCATAAAGATCATAACTTTATTCCATAGAAATAATAATTAATCAACCCCTTTAATTTCCGTCCTCCTCATTTGTTTACCTTTGGTTATTGGTTTGATTAGAGTACGTGAAAAATTATAAAAAAATAAACAAATGACTTGGACGGAATCATTTTTTTTTTTTTTTTTTTTACTTTTGATTAAAAGATAAAAAAATGACTGAAGACAGACAGAGTACCAAGAAAACAAATATTTGTTTACCTCTGATTAAAGTACGCCTAACAAAGAATAGACAATTAAACAAATGACTGGGACGGAGGGAGTAACCCGAAACAAAACAAGTTAAAGAAGAAGGATGAGTAAGTATACCATTGGAGAAAGGAGCAAAAGAGTTGATCTTTGGTTGAAAAGAAGGCTTAACCAAAACCTTGTCCTCAACATCAGAAACATCAGAAACTTCATCTTTAAACTCAAGGAAATCAGCCTCAAATTTAACATTATCAGCAGCTTCATCGTCATCAAGAACACCACCACCATTGATGGATCTCAAAAGCTTAGAACCCAAATCACCATTTTTCGGATTTGGCCAAAGAAAATTAACATCTGATTTGTTAGATGGAATTTCTGGTCTATAAGTTGAAAGAATTGCACCACCACACATGATGATTTCTTGCTTTGTTTTTGCTGATTTTGTGAGGAATTTTGTTGAAGTTGTAAGAAAGTTTGTTCAAGGTGGGTTTATATATAAAGGGGGGTAAATGGTGTAAGGTGTGACTCGTGTGAGGTCTCATTTTTGTGACCGTGTGGCTTGCCATGTAGTCCCGTGTCTCCTTTTGTCCGAGTTATTTTTTCTGGTAGGAAAACCGTCTCTCAATAATTTAGTGACATAAATTTCTTACGGAGAGTTTTTGATAAATTTACTAAAAGATTAATTAAAGTTTGATGTAAAAGTTATATGCAAAAGCAATAAAATGGGTGCCTATAATATAAAAAGCCGTACTGAGAAAAATGATCACTATCTAATAGGGGCGGACGCACGCGGGATTTTACTTAAGGAAGGTATCGGAATTGTTTTTACTAAAAGAATGTTTGATAATGTAAAAAGTAATGAGACGGTTATATACTGTAACTGACAAGAAATGTCATCTTACTGTTTCAGTTTAAGTTTCATTATCGTGTACTTTTAGTTCGATTAGTTGGCTTTTTAGTAGTCTAAAGGACTCTGGTAGTGCGGGACTGCGGGTTATGTACTATAACTGACATTCTTTTATTTTAATCTTAGTTTATCATTATAAAAAAAAGTAATTTTAATATCATTTAAAGACGTCATATTAACTGCTATTATTAATAAACAAACTACTATGTAATTGTATATAATTATGTTGTCAAAATTACTTTTCTTCATTTTATTTTATATATTTTCGATTTAAATGAGATTATGTATTACCATATCCTGTGCAGATGATTTCCGGGTATGTATATTTATGACTATATATGTCGACATCCTCAAATGCGTGCTCTATACTAGAGGTAGAAATGAAGAGGGGCTAATTGATTCTATAAATGAGGGTGTTCTCTCTTTTTTGATATCTCATTTTTCTTCACATGAGTAAAGTTTGATTTTGTGCTAAAAGTAATTAAAAATATTTTAGTATTATAGGGTGCTTTTTATTTTTATGTTTTATTTCCTGATTTTAATGTTTCGCTTTTATTTGTTAGAAATTTAAGCTAAATTTAATGTAGGAACCCGAGCAGTTGTGCACTCTAGGTCAGAGGGTATGGCTTATCTAATTTAAGGTCAGGTCAAATCACCGACCTATTTAGGGTTTGTTACAGTAAAGTTCATAAATTGTATATCAACAAGATTATATTTTTAACAAAATGAGAATCGAACCCTAATCTCAAAATTAGAGGTTGGACGTATTGTATAGGGTTTGAGTATATTTCTATAGATAATTTGTGTAATATTCCATGCTTATTATCCAACTTGCAAAGTCGAATTGTACGTATAAAGACCACTTATACGCATTCATGTATGAGTGTATGACTCATTTGTTGTACATTGTTTTCATTTTCTGATATACTTCCTCTTATTCTATATCTTCTTCCTTATTTTCTTATTTGGTTATCTGGGTTTTCTTCCCTATTTTCTTTCTTGGGATGATTTGTGTGACCAAAATTAAATGGCATATGAGGCAGTGTGTTCTGTGTGGTTTGACTTTCTTATTTCTTATGTAAAAAGTAAAGGGAAAGAAAATATAGAATAGGAGGGAGTATAACAATATTTACACTACATAAAAAAATCATATTTAGTGAACTAATAGGTGAATCTCAAAATAATAGGTAAAAGTTACAGAGTAATTATTTGTTTTTGTGTTATTGGTGAAAAGTATCGGCAATTTAGTTGCTTAAAACACGCGTTATTCATGTTTTTCGTTGTTAAAACCATGAAATTCGCGCAAAAGTTGTAACCGATCTCTTGTAAAATTACTTGAAGCGTTTCCTTAAATGAAGCGAATCTAAAATATAAATTCTAAAAGCTTATCGGTAGATACTTCAATTATTACAAGCGGTATTCGACGGTATTATTAAGTTCTACTGTGAGTTGTCATATCGATTGTCGTCATGTTAATAAAGCGGTGGAACTAAATTACAAGTTGTAAAAGCTCATTATTTGATGCATACGTATATCTGATAATATTACTAATTTCTTCTGTTAGCTCTCGATGAGCCTATGATTGTCGTCATGCCAATGAAATGAAACTAAATTACAAATTCCAAAAGCTTATCAATAAATGCATTAGTATAAATATATATCGACAAATTATTAAGTTTTACCGTTAGTTGATTTCCCGAGTTCCGACAAATTATTAAATTTTACCGTTAGTTCAGATCAAAGACAATCATTATGAATCAAATTTGATCACATATATTTTGTCGATTGAATTTAATTAAAACCGATTATCTTTCTTTTATGCAAATATATTCTATCTCTTTTTATTATGTTCCACACTTCCACCTATCATTTACACACGCTTCACAACCCAACTATTGTTCGTACAACTTATGCAACTTGTGATACTACCAATTCAATCCTACACATTCGAACTATACGAAACTACCAGCCAATTCAATCCTACACATTCCAAAATAAAAAATTATATTTAGTGAATTTACAGAATTATACAATCCTACTATTCGATACTACCAATTCAATCCTTGTACACATTCCATCGATCCAAAGTAAACAATCGACCTGATAACATTAGTTATACTTTTACAAACAATTAATGGTGATTAATGAAATCGATCATAATAATAATGGAAATGCAGATAAAGTCGTCCATAGTCTAAAAATCACATGAACATTGTCATACAACGTTATAAAGTAAAAACGTCCAATAATCTCAAGCCTTGATAATTATGCCATGCATAGTGCATTCTGCCATGTGTAAACATTTGATACTTTCCTGTGTTTTTTAGAGATTATTGAACTTTGAAACTGCACTTAATAATATTCCATCATTTATGGCTTTTTAGCTAACCTACAGATTTTGTATTTGGTTACTGAAACAGAAAAAGGTACCCCTTTTGATGTTCGTCCATGAAGTATATATTACTCCCTATATTTAATGAATAATTTACGTTTGCTTTATTTGATAAGAGAGAAATAAAATAAATGTAGAGTATTAACTGAAACGAAGGAGTACCCCTTTTTTATAAGGTATGAAAATTAGATTAGCCTCTTAAAATTGAATCTAACTTATTTTACTCTTTCGGACGTGATGTGTTAAGTTATTACGGGATATTATATAATATTGAATTGTTTAGCCGGTAGGTATTAGGTTAGGGGGCAATTCTCATTTGTGACGGAAGGTATCCGTCACTTTGAGAAGACGGGTACCACTTTTACTCACAAATGACCCATGAGAGGAGAGAGGAAAGCAAGTGGAGGGGTGCCCCCACCTTTTGCTTTATTCGTTTTGTGAGTGGCATTACCCGTCACAAATACCGACCCGTCACAAGGGAGACGCTTTGTAGGTTAGGAGCAAGAAGATCTAGTTCATGTGCTATGGCATTACAATCGAGTCTCCTCTGCCCTCGGACCACGTAAATTACATCTTTCAATAATTTACTCACGATTATAGACTCTTATGTTTTTATCTAACAAATTTACTTGACAAGCATTTTGTCAAATTACCCCTTCTACTTCACAAATTATTAATAACGATCATTTACCATCGTTAGACAAAAATCCTTTTAAAGTAAAATTACACTGTTATTTTAGTACTATTATAACACCGTGTGATTAGATTATTCTTCATGAGTTATTAACCATGTTTCAAACATGCCTTAACGGTCATTTGTTGTCATTTTCCATTTTGGGGTGTCTCAGTCAATAGTTATCCTTTAGGATTGCATTTGATGAACAATTTGGTCACTCACACTCAATTTGATCCACATGTCAATTAGCAATTGATCTTCTTCTCTTTTCTTGATCTTTGGGTCAAAACCAAAGGACAACAAATGACCGATACGGAGAGAGTAGTAATCAAATTATATCCAAAATGTCAAATGATAATTTAGCTCGTGCCGGGCACATTCCCAATAATGAAGTAAACATAAAATAATGACTAGAAACAGTAATGCGAGTGCACCAAGTTTCGTATATAGAGAAACATAATTTCCTCGTTATATACGTTTGCTTTATACACGTATATTAATGTACGTTTTTTTTGCTAATATATTTAGCTACATATTACTAAAAATTATAAAAATTTGATATTTATAACGTACTTGATAAGATGATTTTAAAAAGATCTCGCATGATTAACATTTATGTTATATATTAGAAGTTATAATGAAGATTCTCCTCATACATGAATAGTGCCTAAAAAGCAAATGTTTACAATTCATTGGAACGGAGGAAGTAACAAATTAGCAATGTAGCGTCTTAGTACTAGTGGTTGAGTCAAGTTAGGGGAGGCTAGCAAGGTCCCTCATCCTGCCTGACGGTTGTAATTTTTGAAATTTTTAATTAAATTTTTCGAATTTTTTTTAAGTTTACTTTATATTATTATTCATTCGCCCCTCTTAAAAATTTTCATCCCCCTAAGCATAAATCCTGACTCCGCCACTCCGTCTTACTTTGCTATACGTCCTTTGATTTGTTTTTTAACACTTTAATATGTACCAAAATATATGATAGAGGTGTACACTTTTATAAAGAAAAAACCTTTTATGATAAATCTATGGATATTTTCGTATATTTTACAATTTTATTCGAGTATATAAATGAAACAGAAGAAAAAACCTTTTATGATAATTATTATTCTTACAAATGAAATAATAAAACAAGTTTTAATAAAATTATTTTAAGTACAATAATCAAACAATTTTACTAATTGAGCTAACTCAGAATCGATGTTCATCATTTTCTATATTTAATAATATTCTAATGAAATGGAGTACATGAACGGAAATCAAGTGGACAAATTAATATAATAGTTGTTCATATAAAGAAATCAAAATAAAATTTGAGCCACCAAATTAGTTTATTTTTAAACAAATAGATAATTGTTAAATACTTCTAATTAATTAATGTTGGATGCACATACATATCTATATCTTTGATTGATCAAGTGGCTAAATAGTAAATATATAAATATATAGATGAAGAAAATTATTGACAAAATCTATTATCAAGAAATGGTCACTCGAATATATTGCGGACTATAAGACTAAAACAATTATTTTACATAATTTTAATTATTCAAAATCATCAAGTTTTTCTTATATATTTGAGCCTACCTAACTTATTTAGTGAGAGTGACGTATTATATTTACTCTCTCCGTCCCGATCAATTGTTGTCCTTTGATTTTTGGTACAAAGACCAATAAAAGAGGAGATGATCAATTATAAGATGACAAGTTGAACAAATTGAGTATAAAGGTTCAAAATGCTCATCAAACACAATCCTAAAATAGAAAGGACTAATCAACTTAGATACCTCAAAATAAAATAGGATAAGAAATAACCGGGATGGATGGAGTAGAATTGCACCAAGGTTCATGCATCTATTGACAAATTGTGAAACAAAGCCGAGACTTCAGCCAAGACAATTGGACAAACAACGTGGTGTGATTTGCTAATTCTCGCTAGAAATTACACGCCATGGCTTATTTGCATGTTACTTCGTATTACTTATACTCCACTATATAAGTATTCTTGAATATTTAGATCAATTGATAAAGGTTATTCTACTTTAATTAGATGTTTTGTTTTTGATACCCTAAGAATGCAGAAGTGTTAAAACTTATGATGAAAAGCTTTACTAATTAATATTCTTACCCAACTCGAACCCGGCTAAATCGGATGGTATGAAAAAAAAAAAAAAAAAAAAACGTACACGCATAACTCCTAGATCGGAATTCAGAATCGGCCAAATGTTTTTCCTAAGATGATTATCTAGTCATAATTAACGATTTGAGGAAAACAAAATTTGCCAACAGACATTTTATAGGGTTTTTTTAACGAAAATCTCAAATCAACCATATCTTCGATCTTAAATTTCCGAATGACCATTTTCATTTTATCAACTTATAGATCTAAAAATTAATCAATTCCGATTTATGGTCTATAATTTATGCTCAATTGAAAATTATAAAAATGATAAAAAGGTTATGTTATGTTTGTAAATCATATTTCAGGGATATCATGTGCACAAACTTAAAAAGTTGGGTACCATGCAAAAAATGGCAAAGTTCGAGGGTACCACGTGAACTTTCCGTAAATATTTATGTCGTTATTTAAATTGTTAAATATTGAGTCACGTGCAAAAGTGCACGGGTTTAAAACTAGTAGTATAGTAAGTCTTAGGTTCATAGCAACCGTTACTTTAGGTGCGCAGCGACAAAAAAAGTATGTTGTGCATGAAAATTAAACATGGAGGGTATAATGTACACAAACTTAAAAAGTTGGGTACTATGTGCAAAATGGCAA
>VHZZ01000241.1:162608-180675 GCA_009801015.1 Silene noctiflora
AGTTGGAAACTCCACAGGAGTTCAGAACTCCCCCATTTTAAAATTTTTGGGGTAACCAAACGAGATGCAAAAAATGCAATTCATGGGATTTTGGAGTTCATGGGATTTTTGTGGGTAAACAAACAAGCACTTAGTGGGTAATCAAATAACCCCTAAGTTGAATTATAAGAAAACTAAAAACAATCTAAACTCGAAATGACTCAATCCAAATTTCTAAAAATCTAAAATAACCCGACTAACCCATAAGGCCATAACCCGGTTAACCCAACCCAATAGTCCAATACCAACGGCCTCCTTCAACATTCTAAAACGCCGCATTATTCATTGTTCAAGTCAAGTTTCAATATAACTGACTCATACTATTGTATGAATTCCTAAAACTAATTTCCGTTATTACGTTAAGATACGCAATTTTTCGTACTGAAATGTCACAGTTTCGAGAAATTTTGGAGTAATTTTGTGATATTCTTTTGTTATTGTGCTTTTGTTGAACATTAATTTTTGACATAAATTTATCTTCGAGGTGATAACAAATTGTGAGAGTCGACTTTATATTACTAAATTGTTGCTACTTTGAGTTGTTTTGAGCTATGGGTTGAGGATCAACTTGTACGGGTTCAGACCTTGATAAAACGGGTCGATCTGGCAATGTAAAGTTTTATTCAATCTACTTGAAAATACCATGTAATTATGTCATAATTGTTTATAAATCATAACTAATTTGATACTCTATTATTTATAATGCAATTTTGAAGATTGCCCGTGTGGACACGAGTTCAAAAGCTAGTTGAAATATACTAGTCAAATCTGTCAATTCAATCTGTCATTTAAAATCTGCTTGACCAATTTGCTTCTGATAATTATAATCTGCCGAATACCAAAAAGGGTCTAGAATCTAATCTACTAATTTATCAATCCATCATTTACCAAACACATAATAACAAACCTATAAACACTCTAAACACGAAATAACTCGACTCAACAAAAATTATTTAATGACCCGACTCATACCCATGCCTGCCATTGAGCCATCTATTCTTGTGTAGCTTTAGGCTTTAGCCCAACACCCAGCCTCCTTCAACATTCTAAAACGCCGCATTATTCATTTGTTCAATTAAAGTTTCAATATCACTGACTCATACTGTTGTGTGAATTCCTAAACCTAATTTCTGTTATTACGTTAAGGTAAACAATTTCTCCTACTGAATTGTCACAGTTTCGAGTAATTTTGCGGTATTTTTCTGTTATTGTGCTTCTGTTGAACATTCATTTTTGATTTTTCAGGGTTTGCAGTAGTGGTGTTGCTGTAAGGTGCATATGGTTGCTATTGGTTCGAAAGCGTTACGATTACGAAGGCGAAAAGAGTATAGTATTGCTGAGAATTACTTAGTTTGTGAACAAGGCGGCGGTGTAATTTATCAGGGTAATTGTAGTAAAGGCATGGGAAGAAAATCGAGTAAAAAGCAGTCGGGTTTGGATGACGGTCATGGTGGCTCTGAATATGTTTCTGAACAACAACCGTCTAGGCAGACAGATTTTTCTTACCCGCAGGCTTCATATGTTAGGTTGTTCAATTTAATTATCATTTTTAATGTGTGTTTTTTCACTATTGTACTCCCTCCGTCCCAATCGTTTGTTTATCTTTTACGAGTGTATTATTTGCTAGGGGTATTTTAATTTAAGGTAAATAAATGATTGGGGAAGAGGGAGTATATGATTGGCCTATTAAGTGCCGAAGTGGCTGACTTCTTTTGATTTTCGAGTATGAGTCATTCGATTTAGTTCTTGAATGGGAAGTAGCAGTTATTGATCTAATTCAGTTATCGACACAAATTTTATTTGGACGTTTGGAAACGACCTCTTAGTGTTGCTAGCACAGGAGTAAGGTTGTGTACATCTGACCTCCCCTGCCCCATAATTTGTAGGTTCCATTAAGGATTAGGGTAAATGGGTGATGTTGTTGTGTTGATATCCCTGTTGATTAATCTTGATAACACGATAAAAATGCTAACTTCCCCTCAAAAATCTATGTACATCGAACCCCCTTACCTCATTGCACAATTCATTGGGGATTAGGGTGTTGTTACTGTCTATGATCATTGATCACCACATTGGTTTAATATGGTATCCTTGTTTATTAAATTTGACTACAATATAAAAATGCTAACTTGACTTCAAAAATCGCTGCAGGAAACGAATTGATCCTGAAACAACAAAGTATTTCTCTGAAATTGCAAATGTACTAAAAAGTGGTGAGATAGATTCGGATGAAAAGTCTGTTATATGTATTAATGCTTTAGAAGAAACTACCGGTAAAGAAGTGGAGCTTGCAAATGATTTTGTCATAAGCCATATTATACAAGTACTCTTGGAAGGATGTGGTGCCGATCACCTTTGTGGCTTCCTTCGTAGTTCTGCAAAGAATTTTGCTCAAATTGCGACCGACAGTTGTGGTTCCCATGTGGCAGAAACAGCTCTTAATTCGTTAGCCACTCATCTCTTTGACGAGAGCTTTTATGACCTTATCAAAGACACTCTTACTTTGATATGTCAGGTACAGCATCTCGTTTCCCCTGTGTTGCCTACAACTGTAACTTGTGTTGATTATCAAGAAGGCTCTTCAAGCTGTTTTTTTTCTGCTGCCTTTGCTCGCTTCTTTTAATTGTATTCACGGATAACTTTCATATTGTTCGTATAGTAATGATTAGGTATAAGCATGTCTTCTTTTCTGCTATTTTGCTCTCTTAGAAGCAATTTTGATCATAATGATTTTGTGTCTATTCATAGCCTGACAATTGAGATTTTTTCCTCTTGTACAGGCAATAGTTCAAGATCCTGTGAATGTTATGTGCAACTGTCATGGATCTCATGTTCTGCGTAGTCTGCTCTGTCTTTGCAAGGGAGTGCCATTGGCGTCAGAGTTCCACATGTCAAAATCATCCACAGCTTTGGCTAAACGGTTGAATCTTAGAACAGAAAGAGAACGTAATAATGAAACACCAAATGTTCACGAGGGGTTTCCAGATCTATTAGAGTTTCTGGTGGTGGAAATGTTGAAATGTAGCAGAACAGATATTGGGTTCCTACAAACCGACCAATACAGCAGTTTAGTTTTGCAGGCATGTTCAACTTATCATAGGCTCATAGTTCAGATGTTGAAGTACCATAATACAAACCGCTTTCTTAGTTTTTTCTGTCTCTTGTCCTATTTTTTGCTACAAGTGTTAGCTTACTAAGCATGAATAGTTTTCGAAAACTTTGTTCTGGAGTATTAGACTGACATTGAAGCTAACCGCCACGGTATTACTCAAAATTCCGATGGGCTACAATGCTTTTTTAGCTCCACCTGTTGCCTATTAGCTGCTCTTCTGAGGTCTACCTCAATATATGTTCTCTCAATAATGATCTAGTTTCTGTCATTGTAGACAGCTCTGAAGGTGTTGAAGGGACAAGAGGAAGTGCTGTTCCGTGTCATTCCGGTTATTCTGGGTTGTAATGTGGAGAATGCCGAGGAAGATGGCTACATAAAGCAAACTGAGGTTCAAAACATCAGAGAAATAGTGAAGGAAAATGCATTCAGCCATTTGATGGAGGTAGCCGCTCTCTCTCATTTTCTTCCCTTTCTAGGCGAATCACAAAATTTCTTCCTGAACATTGTGCTTGATGCAAATGTTGTTTGGTCTTTCTACGTTTGATTTTCTTCCCCTCCATGTGATTTATTTTAGCATTAACAATCTAACATGTGGATACCTTGTGCCTTAACAATACTCTCATCTGAACTAGCACAGCAAATTTGATGATGGTCCAACCAAACTTCAAAACATTTTTTCGTTGTACCCATAGATCCTTGTTTTGGGTAGCCTCCCAAGTAGATGTAGGTCATGTGGGATTCATACCGGGATGATTATGGAAGAAATTATTTTTGTTGTTTTCGAATCGATTCTCCCCATGTGTCCCTTGACGACCTATTCCATAGTTTGATCAAAAGTTATTTACTGCAGAGATGTTGGTCCTGTTTCTTTTCACTCTGCCCATATTCGAACTGGGACACTAAATTGTGAAGTTAGTTTGCGTTGACCATTAAGACAAGAAATTCCTACCTGTTAGACCTTAACCCTAGACCTTAACCCCTTCAAGATGGTGGACTTGAGTGGAGTTAGATTGTTTCCGATCTATTTATTCATTTTCCGTTCTTTTATGAGCTGTGTTTCTGTGTAAAGAGAAGTCTGTCCTTCCTACTATGTGTTTTTATGGTGATGTCTTCTCCTTGTGTCAGCTTTGATATTTTCCCTTATAGTTGTTTCCTTCCTTAGCTCTCTAGGTAGTAGAGTTTTTTTTTTCTTCCATATACTATCTGCCAGGAAAATACTTTGTAGCTATGTAGCTTGGACTCCGGTATGGGTGCCGAATCCTGGTATAGGTTCGAATTTCAGGATACCTGTTAGTAAATTGATTAGGAATTGATGGTAAATGCAATGTTTGAGATCTGTTATATCTTAGCTGTGTGTACATGTGTGTTTTACTACCTCATTATTTGTATAACTGAGACTGTCATGATTTACAGGTTATGCTAGAAGTTGCTCCAGATGCTTTGTATGACGAGATCTTCGTGAAAATCTTCAAGGGTTCATTATTTGAAGATTCAAAGCATTATTCTGCTAACTTCACTATTCAAGCTTTGATTTGTCATGCGAGAAACCAAAGTCAAGTATGTTATTTGTTTTAATGTGGAAAGTTGATAGTTCCAGTGTGGTAGACTGGTTGGAGAAAAATAAGGGAATAGAACGTCAGAACCAGATCTTGTCATACCGAATTAGGTCTCTCAAATGTTAGAAATGCCTTGTTTAGTGCATTATTTTTGATATAATTATTTTTTTTGTTTTAAATTTAGGTAGATGCAATTGGCGAGGAAATTGGACCTAAAGTTAAAGATCTCCTGGAATTAGGAAAAGCTGGAGTTGTCGCATCTTTGATTGCCACAAGTGAAAGACTTCATGCTTATGAGCATAAGGTACATGGTACAAACTTCTCGATCAAGTTTCCTTTTTTACCCTGTCTCTCTACAGTATCTTACACTTTTCTTGTACTAATATTTTTGTTCCTTACAAACTGTGTTACCTTAGCCATTTTCCTATGTGGTAAGAGTTTTTATTTATTTATTTATTTATTTCTTGGGGTATTGACTGGTTTTTTGTCTGGATTACAGTGTTCTAAGGCACTTGCAGCTGCTGTGAGTTCAGTAAATGAACCTCCAAAATGTATCGTACCTCGTCTTCTGTTACTTGAGAGCTATGTTTTCTCCCAGGATAAGTCTAATTGGAGTTGGACAAGTGGGCAGAAGATACATATCATGGGTTCTTTAATTCTGCAATCGCTTTTCAAGTATCCTTGTGTAAGTGGCTGCCTTCAACATCACATTCAACTTTTTTTGAGTATGTCTATGCATTCCTTGACTTAATTTTTTTTATTATAGAAGTGTCCTTTTTGTGTTATATAACACATGGATAAGGCTGCATATATCAGACTCCCTTATCCGGCCATAGGCGGGAGCCTTTGAGGCAATGAGTGATGTTGCCTTTGTGAGAGTATGTTTGATGAAAATAAACCTCTCTCAAGCGCAACATCTAATTATCCTTTTATAGACTACTCTTCATAAGTAAATGAAACTTATATTATAAACATATTTGGTTCTCAAAGAATTCAAAGTGCAATCCAGGCTAATAAATCCAAACAATAGTTGATACTTGAATGATTACGCAAAATTTCTGAAGCTCTTATTACTATCAGAATATTTGTATATTAAAAAATCTAAGGAACGGGCAAGTTAGGAATGAGATATTGTATGAGAGTGAGACGTGACTGTATTCTAATTGTATAGGTTGGTCAATTTTTCTTCAAGGGGTGTGCGTTTGTTAAGAATATTCCCCTCAGCTAGCCACTGACTCCTAGCTACGTAGGGATTGAGGCATTTCTATTTTCCATTTCTTTGTGTGGGGTTAATCCTGTAGAATTTGCTAAAACCCCTGTTGAGTAACAATTGAACAACAATTACCTCAGTGCCTAGGGCTTTTTTGGGGTTTGTGTTTAGTATTATCCATGTTGATATTCTTATTTCCTGAAAATCACATAAAAGCCTAAGCATTAAATTTAAAATGATGTAACATTATCCCATTCAACGAAATTTTCGAAGGAAAACAAACACATTATTTTATGCAGATTTACATCTAATGTAAAGCTATCAAGGAAAACAAATTCATTATTCACCAGGAAGGGGGCAAAATAATTGAATGCAGAATCAATTTTGTACCCGTGTATGGCACCGACACTCGGGTATAGGTATGACAGCTGGACGCTTCTTCTTAAGCGAACATATGCGAATTTTTCATAAAAATGACCGAGCCTTCCGCCTAAAATGCATCCGTGTCGGATACGTCTAATACTCTAATCAAGTCTGTGCAACATAGATTGTAGCCTAACCTCTTATTAGTCTAGATGTTGTCCCGGAAAGGTGCTAATAGTTGATACTTGTGTCCGTGTGCGGTTCTGGGCTAAGCTCAGCTGACATGAATTCTTTCAAGGCTTAGTCAGTTAGTTGTGTCACTTTTAATTTTGTTGTCGTTCTTTACATTTTGATTTTGTCTTGTAATTTGACATGTTTGTCTTTAAATGTTACCTTAGGATTTTGTAGCTGGGTTTCTACTGCGCTTAACCATATCTTCTGCATTGCAGGAATACATTCAGCCTTACATCACAAGCATTATATCAATGGATAACTCCCAGGTCTTTGAAACTGCAAAGGATGGTGCAGGAGCACGTGTAATTGAAGCTTTTCTGGGTTCTTCTGCTTCTGATAAACAGAAGAAGAAGTTAGTGGGCAAGTAGGCTCTTAGCCCTAAATTCTGTTAAATTGTTCCTTATGTCCAAATATTCCATGATTTCTATCTTGATTAAACTATGACAAAAGTGGTCTATACCGATAACTTTGGACATTCTCCTGACGATAGTTAGCTAGAACGTTTAACGACAATGGAAAAGGAAAACAGAAGTCTATAGTCTTTCTATATTTATCTGCTTGTGATTTGTTTCTCTAATTACCATCAAGGTTGAAGGGCCATTTCGGAGAGCTTGCAATGCACCCATCAGGTTCTTTTACGGTTGAAAAGTGCTTCAATGCGGGCAACATTTCATTAAAAGAAGCCATAGTTTCAGAGTTGTTTGCTGTCCAGAAAGAACTTTCCAAGACGAGACAGGGTCCTCTCCTCTTGAGAAATCTTGATGTTGATGGGTAAGCTTCTGTTGTACTCTTAGCTTTTCCTGTGCTTTTCTGCAGTATGATTGTATGACAGTGAATTTTTTTGATCAACATCTGTGATTATATAATCAATGGATTTGGTTACTGTTGTCTTTCATGGGTTAAAGACGTGAGGCCAAGAACTCCTGTCACTTGAAACCTGAATGGTTACAAGTGCTTCTGACATTGATTGAAATCGTTTCTAACTTTATATAATCCTCAAAATTAGGCATTTCAAAGATGCCTCGTATGCCGTGCTCACCAAAATCTATTATGAATTAATACCGAGTATTTGCTATAAAGGTTGTACTTGTATATTACTCCCAATTGATGCTGACCTCTTTTCATATATGGATTATTATGTCTTCCTTTCCTAAATGCTCAACGCCAATTATCTTCCAGATACTCGAGACGACCTGAACAGTGGTTATCTAGGCAAAAGTCTAAACTCGCCTTTTACAAGGATTTTCAAGTAGATTCCGTTGAGACTGAAAGTAAGTCCTCTAAAAGGAAGACTCCTAAAGCTGATGATTCAAAAAAGACGACACAGCAAAGTGGTATAAAGAAAATGAGGCAAGAGATTGATACCGTCTTGACATCATCCTCCACGCTTAATGATTCTAAGAAACATAAGAAGCAGAGAAAAGAAGGCAAAGATCACGGTAATGAACAAATTCCAGACAAGAAAAAACGGAAGCATCATCAGAAAGACGACACATCAAAGCCTTCCAAAAAGAAGGTGAAGACCTGAGTTTCAGAAGAAAGGGCAATATTTGAAAGAATATCATAATTTATTCCTCGATCCTCTAAAACAGGTAAACTCGACTTCAAGTGTTGGGTTCTAGTGCGTGCCCAGTTTTAGCCTCGGGTTTTATGAAATTTTGTCACCTTAAAATGCAATATTGTTCTGATTGTCGTATAGTTTTGGATAAATTATCGTGTACGCTGTAGAATATAGTCGTTAGTATCAGCTTCATTTTATTGAATTTTTTTGCCGTGTTATCACAGAGTTAGAGATTGTGGCGAAATGTAAGAGCTAAATTTTATCAGTTGAAAAGTATGATGTGTTTTTGCTTCAGTTTTGTTTACAGGGTAGTTAACTTGAGTTGTTTCGGGTTTAGAATTTTACTCGGTGTGAATCTGAGTGCATTTACATTATGGGTTATTCACATACTCCAGGAGTACAATTTGTCTGTAATACAAAACTTAAGAAAATTAAACTGAATTATTTTTCTGACGTTCTATTCAAGATTTCTAGGAATCAGTAAGTGGGATCATGTGCTGCTTGGTTTGATTATAAGCATGCTGGAATTCGAAGCATGCTTATAACTTTATGAGTTGTGGACCGACTTGAGTCCCATGTGATTTTTCACGAGTTGGGATAGACTAAAGCGGGTCAAATAGCGCCCATCTGAAAAAATGAGATAAACTTTCTGTTAGTTCCTAGTTTGTAGACGGCCGGCATTTATTTTTCTCCCATCTATATTCTATACCATTTAACCTGTTTTTAGTTTAAGATGAATATGTTGATTTTCAAGTACCAAATGCGACTACTTGTAAAAAGGGTTACAAATGGTAATGGTATATTGATTAGGATTTACTAAATCGAAGGCCTACAAGCTTTTATGAAAGATGGCTAGTGAGAAATATGTATTACTAAATAGAGTATGTGAATACATCATCAGGTTAGATGGAGATATGGAATGGCCGACCATCCTTAATTAGGTTTTAGAGTCATTAATTATGGCTTGCTTTATCAACCGTTATTAGTGGTTACTCTCTACATTTTACAAAGTTACAAAATGGAAAAGTAATACTAATAATTACTCCACTCGTCTCAATACCTACTTACTTTTGATTTATTTCACAATGTTCAAAAAATGAAAGATACAAAATAAGCCGATCCGAATAACCCAATCCGAACCCGACCCTTACCCACAGAGGACCTGTATCTAACCAAAAACCTAAATTGACCCAACCATATCTAATTGGACGTTTATCCACAAGAATTTAATAACAACCCACTCCAAAATCACCAAAACACGAAATAACTCGGCCAGATTGTCCCATTTAGAATTCACGAAATATGCTTACATCTTACTATTTACTTTCTACAACTTGAGTGACATGAGTAAAAACGGTAATAAATTTTATCATTACCCTAAATAAATACGCAATCCTCAAATTAACTAGAATAAATAGATTGTTTTTTGTATAATAGTGATCGAACCCATGACTTATTGTCACAGTACTCCGATCTTAACCAATAGGCTAAAATTTGTTTGGCCTTAAAATGCAATAATTAAGATGGTTCCCTACACATGTTGATGAACTCGACCACGACCCGTAACCCTAAATTAGCTGTACTTTACTTGATCGGAAAAATAGAAAGGGGGATTTTTCCATTTTGAGAGAGAGAAAAGTAACGACACAATCTCACTCTCAATAAAATCTTCGCATTCTCTCTCTTCATCCTTCACGCATTTTCATCTTCATCATCATCATCATCATCATCATCATCATCTTTTCGGTATTTTCTTCCTTTTTACTTTAGTTTTTGTTTAATTCGAATCGTTTCGCTTGCTTTTCGCGTTTTTAATTTCATTAATTTCATGAGTTATTGTTAGTTTTTAGTTTTCTTATGATTCTGTAGTGTGAACTGTGAGCATCTGTTATTGTTTTTGAATTGATTTGGTTAATTTGATTTGAATTTGGCATTATTTCACTGTAATTAACCTATTTTTTTTTAGCGTAAATGCTTTCGAAATTGTAATTTTGATTTTGTTAGATTGGAATTCAGTGTCTTTGGAATGTTATGTGAGTTCAATTATCTGTGATCTGACATTTACTATGTGACATTTTTAAGGTATTATTAATCATAAAATCATAAATTTTAATAGTTGGTAGATTGGTACGTGGTTACCGGATTTCCTCAAATTCCAGATAATTGCGAATCAATTCCTACGTATTTCGTATTCTATTATGGCTTATTATGATTTCTGCCTTAAAATATAGTATTACATTGTAAAAAGTTTGTATCGTGTATGCGTATTAGGTATTCGTATTGGATGCTTTATTGATTGACATTAAGATTCTTAGCAAAACGATTTCATGGTGTCTGCTACGTGCCATTGGGTAATCCCCGGGTATACACGATAGCTTACAAATCACTACCAATAAGTAAAACAGTCTTTTTACCAGAGTGACTTGCTCGTACTTGGTAAAGTATCATCAGAGGCCAAATTGTTCTCTCAAGGGTTTGAAGTAGAACATCCATGAGTTATTCGTTCATATTTTAACCATGGTTGCCTAATTTGTAGTACACTCCTATACGAATGTGTAATACGTATACACTAAACGCACTTTATAAAATGTAATGCGGATCTTTCAGACGAGAAATCGTAATATGTCATAGTACGAATACGAAATGTGAGGAATCGATTCGTGATTTGCTGGAGTTTGAGGAATCTGGTAACCATGTTTTAACCACTTGATCGAACCCATTTTGGTAGTATGTAGTGTATCTTTCTTGGTAGATAAAAGATGGAAAGCTCTCAGATTGTTTTGAAGGTCCAATTTAATTTGGGAGTTGTTTAACTTGTATGCGGCTGACAAAAAAGAATTTGGAATTTTTAACTTCATATTTTCTTATGGGATCGAATTTGGACATGAACGAACCTGTAAGTTCAGTCCACTCACTTGGTTTATAAAGCCTGTTCAAGGGCATACTTCAGTTATGTGGTTTGATGCTTTGGTCTGATGTAGGGCATACTTATTGCGTGCTTTAAGTAGTCAGTTTTGCATAATCTTAGAAATCAGGGGTTCTCAGTATGTTCATTGTTGATTTTGCTTAGTTTCTGGTAATCTGATTTATGTTTATTGCTTTCTTGGCTAGAGGTTGTAGAATGTTGATTCGACATCAGTAAAGAGGTGCGAGTTCAACTGAAAACCATTTATTTGCCGTTTCTTGTAGTTTCATCTATAAGCCAAGGTTCAACGCAGGAATTACAGTTGTGAGATTCTAAAATGGCTGAAAAAGCTTGTGTGAAGCGGCTTCAAAAGGAGTTTAGAGCTCTCTGCAAAGTAAGTTCTCTAGTCTACATCGGTTTCTTTTCCTTGGACATCTGTATATAAGTTACTTTGCCAGAAGAAAAGAAACTTTACTTTAACAGCATGGAATAAAAGATATTCTTTCTTTAACTAAAACCTCTGTCATGCTGCGACCATTTAAATCCTCTGTATTGAGGCTGTGCTCTTAAATATGGAGTATAAAGGACTGAACTCTTGTGTATGATACTTAGATCATGGTTAATAGTTAATGCCCATAACAATTATACGTTTGAAGAAATTAAGCTCTTGTTCTTCTGCTAACCGGAGGTATTTTTAGAGTGGACTTTCTGAAAGGTTTTTCTACCCCCGCCCTTCGACACTTCTTTTTGTAAAGTAAATTATTCTCAGCTTAGCTAAGGTGGTCCTCATCTGTGAGAATTAATTTGTAAATCTTTGTATTATTCCATTTCATATTGACTGTTAAAAGTGATTTTTTGGAGTAGTTTAATGAAATGTTTCATTTTTGACATTTGCAGGAGCCAGTTCCGCACATTGTTGCTCGGCCCTCTCCTAATGACATTCTTGATTGGCGTAAGTTCTATGTCAAGTATCAACTTAAGTTATTTGTGCAAAAATCAATATTCCACATCAACTCATGATACTGGTGGGGAAGTGCAGTGTACTTTTAAGTTTTTGTCACAGACGTGGAGTATTGACACTTGGGTTAGATTGTTTTGCTCATATGACATGGCATCTCATTCTTATTTAAAAGTTTGAAAGTTCTATTCGACCATGTTTGCAGTGTGCTAATATGTGGACTCTTGTTGGTTGTTTCTCTCTCCCCCCACCCCCCCAAACCAATTTCCCTTATTTTTTTTTCCCAAGTGATCCACTTTGAAATTATTGGTTGTTAGTGGCTAGGTTGTTTTGCCCGTATGATAAACATCTCAAACTTATTGAAAAATTTGAAAATTCTACTCGCCCATGAATGAACTGTTATTGTGGTATCCTCAAGTCCTTTGCCTTTTTGTGTTTTGCTTGTAACCTCCGCTGATATTGCAGATTATGTACTCGAGGGAAGTGAGGGAACGCCTTTCGCAGGTTTGTCTCATCTTAGTTGCATTTAACTGCCGTATGATTCTTTTTATAGGATAATAGTTCAGTCTTGGGGCTTATAATGCTTTATTTTTGTTGGATGGTTGACAAAGGTGGTTATTATTATGGAAAGATCAAGTTTCCTTCTGAGTATCCATTTAAACCGCCAGGGATCAGGTTATTTACTAATTTGACTTGCAAACCTCTTAATTTATGTGTTTGTCCGCCTTTCCTGCTTAAAGCATGATTTTGTGGCACTGAATAATTACTATTTTTGAGAGCAGCATGACGACTCCTAATGGTCGATTTATGACTCAGAAGAAGATTTGCTTGTCCATGAGTGATTGTGAGTCTTTTAGCTTCTTCTGTCCTCTGTTTTTTTACCTAAATGCATTTTTTTTGTCTATATAGTTTTGTTTGATAATGACTACAAATGTTTACTCTCCTGTAGTTCATCCAGAGAGTTGGAATCCGATGTGGTCTGTGTCAAGGTAAAAATATATATATTAGCCGATTATTGTTCTAACTGTTCTAAGTGTTCTTAATCTAGTAATAGATTTTGTTGGCTTAATCAATTAGTCTAAAAAAACAGTGAAGTGAGCAACTGACCGTATTTATCCTCTTTTTTTATTGCAGCATTCTTACCGGGCTACTTTCATTCATGGTGAGTTTGTACTTGCTAGATTCTACAATATTTTTCTTTTGTTGCTTATGACTGTTATGAGTCACTGCCAACAAGTTTCCTTTGCTCATATAAACAGAAGTAGTTTGACAACAACTTTGTCGTTTGACAACAACTTCTTAATTTTTTGCTCCCTCATTAATCTGCTTGGTGCACTTGTTCGGTAGCAACCAATCCGTGATTTTTTGTTAAAGAAGGGTTTTTAATATTATGAGTTTATGACATGTGGCTGTGTTACATACTGTAGGTGGATAACAGTCCGACAACAGGAAGTGTCACAACTACTGTTGAAGAAAAACAGCGTTTAGCAAAGGCTTCACTTGCTTTCAATTGTAAAAAGTAAGTGAATATCAACCAGGGATTCTTCTTTCCCCTAGTGTGATAACTTTTTTTTATCAGCATGTACTAAGCCATTTCGCCTCTTCCTATACCGTTCTGTCTTAATGCAAACTGCCATTTTATTGGTTCGGCTGTTCACGCATCTTCACCATTGGCTCATCAGAAGATTCTGTCATAGCCCTTTATTCTTGTCACAAAAAAATTGCATCGAATCTCATAATTGATGCTCTCCCCATTCAGTTGAATTCCACATTTTTCAAAAACCCCCCTTGCATATATTGTGTAGTGTATGGAATCCTAATGCATGGATGGAATATCTGTTTTAGTATTAGAGTCCACTGAGAGTGGCTACCAAAAGAGTTCAATGGTATCGGTTTTGCCTTTATTGATGCAAGATTAGTATTATCCTCAGATTGTTTGCCATTGAGCATGAACTGATCCCCAAATACGTGAAATGTAATTTTGCTACATTGTTTGATTAATTTACCTCACTGACATTTTCTGTGCTTATTAGTCCAACGTTCAAGAAACTGTTCCCGGAATATGTTGACAAGTATAAACAACAGCTTGCTGAACAGACCAAGTCTGAATCATCACCGGCGCCTGCACAAGAAGATATCTCCGAGCCCAACTCAGAGGGGATTGATGGTAATAAGCCAAAAGATCTCGGAAATGGCGGAGTTCAGGGCAGAAGAAATAAGCAGAGGCAGTCTATCCCTACCTGGATGATGTTGTTGCTCGTTTCGATGTTTGGGCTAGTTATGGCACTGCCTCTTCTCCAACTTTGATGTCGCTTCCAGTTTATGTGATTAGAAATCTTAAACCCAAAAGTTCATATAAACGGGTATGTTACTCGATCACATTTGCGATGTTCAGAATTTACTTACGGTGTTTTGTTCTTGTTGTGTGATGTAGATACCCATAATTTGTACAGTCAATGGGACTATGGTAGTCGTTTCTTTTCTTCTACTCTTTAACTCCTGTGTTTTTGAAATGCTATTAAAATAAAGCACAAATAGCATTTTTGGTAGGTTTGAAAATTTATTTGTCGGAAAGGTGTTCACGTTAGATCGTACTGGTCGGGCTAAAAAAATCGATAGTATGTCATTTCGCATGGCCGTGGTCATGGCAGGTTTGCGAATAACCCGTCTGCGGCACCCTTATTTGGTGATGTTTCATTTTGACAATGAAACCATCGGCTGTCAACATTTGACTGGAATCCAGAGACTAAGAGAAGGTAAACATAGCCAAGGTGAAGCTGACTTGAGATAATCTGTGACTTGATCATGACCCTGTCACTCTGTCAGTAATGACATTTGCTTTGGTAAATGGTAATAAAATACCTTAGATCCAAACTTGAAATGATTTCAAATAGTACAGACGGTAACTTAACCAAAATGACTAGAACTATATGGGAATGCAAACTCCAAACTGATGCATCAATTGGCCTGCTCGATAAAGACTCGAATTGAATTTGATACTGAAAATCCTTTACAAAGTTGCCAGTTATATTACGTCTTAAACTCTTGACCGTCACAAATTATGATGTTTTACAACCGTTTTTCTTTTTGATATAATTTAAATACTTGTGAATCTCCATAAATATTTGTGCCGAGGACGAAGCATTACTCGAGCCTTGTGCAGGTTCTTATAGTGGATGCAACTATGCAAGCAGGTAGGCAGGTAGGCAGGTAGGCAGGTAGCAGGTAGCGAGTTGCGTTGTGGACAAAGGCACATGCTACCCATAAGACAGCAAGTTAATTAATATAGAGTATGTTAATCAAAATAGTCTCAATAATTCAACAAATCACACTTTTATGTCTGCAAATCACATCTTGGATCGTCTATTGCACTGCAACTACGTACTGAGGTATAATCAACTTGAACAATATACTCTTAGTCCATTTGTAGTCGTATTCAATACTATCTCGTGACACTATCTCATTTTCATTTTAATAACTATAATAATGCACTCCCATTTTATTGACATTTGTTTACAATCCTAGCTGCTGAGGGGAAACGACTAGTCAGTCTACTTTAAATTGTTATACGACATACAACCACCTTAAAATAACGCTTTATATATAATATTTATGGTTAAGGGTGCCTAAACTATTATTTTACATAACCCTAGTACGATACAATAGTTATATTTAATCCGTCTTCCATAATAAACCACGCGTTATGGGTCGATTTATCCTTGAAATTATTAATAGATTAGGAACATGTTGCTTGTTTTTTTGGGAAATGACATTGTTGAACAAGCTGTTTATTTTCTGATCGACTCTGATCAAATCTAAGTGTTCAACCACTATATTAAATACACATGTCGTCCTTGATGGTTATATTATATATACAGAGTAGTACACTCCACTCTTTCCCAACTACTCACATACTAACTTACGTATTAACAAAAATCACACAAATTTAATTAAAATGAAGATTTCCATCATAACTTTTCTTCTCATTTCATTGATCCTATGTTTTTCCCTACTTGATATGGTTACGGCTTATTCGTCCATTTCCCCCGCTCCATCGCCTTCAGGTATATATAATTCCTGTGTTTTTTTAAACGTCTTGAAAATCTACGCCTCAACTCGAGACAAATGAATAGTGAAATGTGAGTCGAAAAGTGTTGGGTGTTGTTAAAGAATTTATTTTCTTGTATCTCAATGCAGGTTTTTGCGACACGAAATGTGGATATAGATGCCAAAAATGGGGAAAGGAGTCAAAATGTATGCATTTCTGCAAGATGTGTTGTGACAAATGCCAGTGTGTTCCTTCAGGCACTTTCGGAAACAAAGATGAATGCCCTTGTTACAGAGACTGGACCAGCAAACAGGGCAAGCCTAAGTGCCCTTAATTAACCCATTATATTCGTCTTAAATAAGTATTCGTGTAATTTTATATTTTCTATTGTATTAGCGCTCCATTACTATTGTTTACCGAGCATTATTTCTTAGACTTTTTTTTTAAATCTTAATGTGGCTGATAAAAAAAAATATTAAATCCAAATATACGATTTGGGTAATATCACTACCATTGATCGATGAATCTTGGATTGCCATTACTATATGATTTTTGTGTATATAATCCATTCTAGCCTACTGTAGTAGGTGGGATTCTATTTTCTAGTAATGATCTACGTTGTCATCAATTATTGACATCAAGAGATCCTAAAAGCTGACCTGATCCCAAGGGCCAAACTATATGAAACTCGACATGGTATAATCCAAAAATTGGGTGAATCGAAATTAACCAGACTTGGGTCAAGGTTAAACTAACGAATAGCAAACTAATTTGACCTATCAATATTGACTTGACACAATAATGATTATTGAATTAGCTTAATAATAATAAATAAGATCCAAAGTGACATTCATCTTTATTGTTTTAATTTAAAACTAAAATAAATAGCGTAGTAAATTGTAGCATTAATTATCATTCCTAAATTATACATAGGATAAATAAACTATATGTTGTTCATCTGAATACCGACAATATATTAACCGACCAAACGATGACCACATATGACCAGATCGGCTGATCCAATAAGAATTGGGGGTTGATTTTTGTAATCGACGTTTTAGTAATTGTAGTCGGCGTTTTCATTCCGAATTACGATTTTGCCCTTGGACAATAAACTTACCAATTCTCTCTCTAAAATTTTCCTCTCAAATTCTCCAAAATTTCAACTAAAAGAAAAAAAAAAAAAAAAAACGTGAACAGTAACTTACGGTTTTGACATGGCGGAACAAAATTCACCCGATTCTCCGGTACGTAAATTAATTAATCGCATTGTTTAACGAAATAGATATAATTTTTTCCTTTTTGTGTTGATTTGAGTTTGATACATTTAATTTGGTTGGTTTTAATTGTTGTTTTGTGTTGTTGTTGTGTAATTAGCGTATATGTCGTCGTATTATGTTGAAATTGTGTTAATTGCGTTTGAATTGTAGTCGGAATAACAATTTGTTTGTTAGAAATTTCCCAAATCACGTTTTTAGGACTGTCCATGGTAGAATGATGAATATCTTCATCATCACCATGGAGGTGATGTTGAATATGGTTGTGTACCCATGGAGGTGATGAAGTCCATGGGGTGTTGATGAAACTCAACGTGACCCCATGGAGTGATGATGAAGATCTTCATCATCCCCATGGGTACACAACAAAATTCAACGTGAGCTCCATGGGGTTGGTGAAGATATTCATCATCACCCCATGGCTTTTTGTCGACTATTTTTGTCAAACCCATGGCTACACAACAACTTTCGTCACATATTCATGGGTATGCAATAAAATTAACCATCACTCCATGGTAAGGATGATGAATTTCATCACCACTCCATGGCAGTGATGATGAAATTCATAGTCCACTCATGGTGTGGTGATGAATTTCATTGTCTTGTCATGGTAGTGGCAATGAATTTCATTGTAACGTCCATGGGTTTTTTTTTTTTTTAAAAAAAACTTATTTATAGTCGATTAATTTTGGTTTTTTTTTTTCCGATTTTTTTTTTATTAATTTACTTTTTTAATTGTTTTGGTCCTTTATTTGGGGTATTTTATTATTTTTTATTTTTTCTTAGTCGATTAATTGTTCATAT
>VHZZ01000241.1:200858-211116 GCA_009801015.1 Silene noctiflora
GTTGTAAGAAGACGAGTGTATGCAAATTCGTCCTCTATGAATTTAACATGGCGCGATGTATATAGTCGATTGGTTTTTGGGTCAAGACAATGAAAAGCACTTTGGTTGGACGAGTATCCGACAAAGATACAAGGAATGGAGCGATAGTCGAGTTTAAGCTTTGTATATGGCCGTAGCCAGGGATAACAAAGGCAGCCGAAATTATGCAATTTTGTGTAATCGGGTTGTGTGTTATGCATTGTATGACCATTTAACGTTGTAGTAGGGAAACGATTGATAAGGTACGTGGTTGTACTAAAGGCAAACGACCAAAATGTGGTAGGTAGGCTAGCGTGAGATAAGAGAGCGAGGAAGGTTTCAACTATATGACGGTGTCTTCGTTCGGCATACCCATTATGTTTCGGGGTATGAGGTGGAGAGGTAAAATGACTAATTCCATTATCAAGTAATGTAGGGGTTAATTTCTGAAATTCTCCGCCATTGTCAGAGAAAAATTGACGGATGGGTTTTTGAAAATATTTTTCCACTAATGCTTTGAACCGAAGGAATACTTGTTTGGTTTTGGACTTTTGCTTTAGCGGAAAGAGCCATATGTATTTGCTAAAATGGTCTACAAATACTACATAATATTTATATTTTTCGCAAGAGTATAGAGGACTAGTCCAAAAGTCGGATATAGATTAAATCGAGTGGTGCTGTAGTTTTAATAGACGATGTTGCAAATGGTAGTTTCTTGCTTTTGCTAATATGACACGATTCGCAAAAAGAAAAATTAGAAATAACAAGTGGTGCATTTTTATTAATAAGTTTCATAACATCAATAGTAGGGTGTCCTAATTTGTGATGCCATAAGAGAGAAGTTGAGCCTTTCTGGATCGAATAGGCGAGTGGTTGCACGGACTCAACTCGTAGATTTCATTCTTAGCCTGGCCCTGGAGGAGTGTTGCACCCGTCGAGATTGCCTTAATAATAAAAGAATTCCACGTGAAAATAACATAAGCATTGTTATCACGACATAATTGTGAAATTGACAAAATATTTCGTGAAATTCGCGGCACATGTAATACGTTATTTAATTGAATAGAAGAGAAGGGTAATTGAAATGAACCTATATTGGCAGTGTCGAGTGCAGATCCGTCTCTAATGATAAGGTCATCAGAGTCTTGATAAGGCGAATAAAGAGCGAGAGTGTCAAGGTCGTGGGTGACATGATGGGATGCCCCACTGTCGAGGAGGTAGTTGTGGTTGGGGCTAGGGACGCCATGTGTGGCAGTATGTGCCTGCGACTGTCGGGTAGGTGGTTCAGGAAAGACAATGGTTGGGAAAAGTTTGCGGAAATATGGACAGTTGGCTATGACATGGCCAACCTGTCGACACCATTGGCAACGTCCTTTAAAAGGACAAGGGTTTAGGTTGGTGGAGGAGGAAGGAGGGGTGGTATTCTGGTTGTAGAGAGGAGTGTTGGTGGTGTTGGTGTTGCGTTGATTGCCACGGTAGTGGTTGTTGTGGCGGTAACAGAGATTGGCAGTGGGTTGAAAAATGTCATTGGTTGGTTGTTGTTTGAGAAGTAGTTCATGTTGAAGCAATTTTTCATGAAGGGCTTCAAATGAGATTGGGTTGTCACGAGCATGGACCGTGTCCATGACGGGTTTGTACAAATTGTAATCAAGGCCTTTAAGAACCTTGGATACAATGTCTTGCGGATCAAAGATTTTGCCCATTAAGGCGAGTTGATCAATGCATGCTTTCATGGCATTCATATAATCTGTGATGGATTGATCAGTGGTTTTCACAATTGAATCAAGACGATCCTTGATTTGCAATATGTGTGCTCGGGAGGGGTTAACATATGTTCGTGCTAATATGTCCCAAGCCTCTTTTGAGGTTTTGGCTCGGACAATTAGGGCTTGAACTTTTGATGACAAGGTGCCCATAAGAACACCAAGAATCAGACCATCCTGTTTCAACCAAGTGAAATATGCAGGGTTTGGTTTTTCGGTTTTGTCATCACCGGTGATGGTGGTGGGGGGGGGGGGGGGGGGGGGTGAGGGGTGTGATCCGTCTAAGAAAACCAACAAGCTGTATCCGAACAATATGTGGGTGAGTTGAAAGTGCCAAGAGGTGTAGTTGAGGGGGTTGAGTTTGACACAATGGTTGAGATTTAGTGAAGTCAGTGGTGCGACAGTGTCGTGGCTGTTGGAGATGGTGGTTTCGTGGTTTGTCATGGTGGGGGTAGGGTTGACAGTGTGGGGTGAAGGGATGAAGGTGCGTTTGAAGGTGGCAGGACGAGTTAACAGAGGGTTTTTGGAAGATCTCTTGTGACTCCTTGATACCATGTAAGATTGTTTATATTAGTATAAGTTGAATGTACATTGAGACTGATAAATTACAAGATATATATAAAGTATAGAAGGGCTAAAGAAGGCTAGTAAAGGGAGCCTCTAGACAAGAATATAATTATCCTATATTTAGAATGTGAAAATATCACTTGATTGAGGGAGTGATTGATTGTGTTGATTTGGTTGTTGTTTTTGTAGAATCCGAAGATATGGAATATTTGGGATGAATATTGTTAATAGATAGAACATAAGACCACCTACAATTGGGTAAAATGATTAACCACTAGACTAATTTCTTAATTGTGAATTTTACATGTAATAATTCTAATTAACAAAAGGTCTCAGACTATATCCTACAGTGGATTTCTAGGTTCGCAAATGAGCCCCTGTCAAACTTTGGCCATTGTCAATTAACCCACCAAACAAGCCTTAAACTCCATCATAATTTTTTATTTATGAAAAGAATAAAGATAAAAGAAACCTTTGTACATACTCACTCTTGAGTGTTCACCTTCCCATTTATAACTCAACAGTCATTTTTATTGGCAGTTGTAACCATAAAACACAGTATCTGAACAAACTACCCAAAATGTGACCAAATCTTACTGTTGTTTCCCCACCATAATCTCTGATTTCTTCATTTCTTCAACATACAAGTAGTTGGCCCAATAATTATGGCAACTAATTTACTATTTTCCTAACATTTTAAATTTAAAGGGTTTGGTTCAATCACTGAAAAGCTTAAGAAAAGGTTGAATTCTGAATTTTATTTTCATTTGATCATGAAAATGTTGATTTGTTTATTTCAGAATGGTAAGTGTGTGTGTGTCTTAATTTTATTTTTTTGGCATTCTGCAGGCAGAGATTATGATGAGAGGATCCTTTGTTTATCCTGGAGTTGACAATGACAACGACGGGGACGACAACAGCCATGAGTTTGATCCTCGGACCGACTTTTCACAGGTGCATTTTCCGTCAAGCTTAAAATTAACTCCTAATCATCGTCTACATAGTTCTTATTTAAGATCGTCTTAACCTTGTGAAACACTTATTTACCATTTCCATGTTACGTGGTTCATTTAATATTGACTATAATGACGTACCAAGTTTTAAGCACAACTAGCTCAGATAAGCAGACCGGATCCATTTAACTTCTTATGCTTTGGTTGTCCATCACGTAAAAATAAGCGATTATAAACAATGTACTACATTCAAAATTTAAACGGGTCCGGTCTGCTTATCGGTATCAAATCGACTTATCCATTCATCACAAAATCAGAATTAGGCCTGTATGTTTTATGCAAAATCTTGGGTAATAAGACGTTTTGACTTTTGACGCGTTGATAAATTTAAATTTTGTCATTTCAGGATGTAAAATCGTAAGACGATCTTATTGATATGAGAAGATACCTAGTTACCTACCTCTTTAAATCCTAAGACGGTCTTATCCAACAATCATAGATTCGTAGTATATAGTTATATACTTGTACGAGTTTTTGACAAATCTCTATGACCAGTTTTTGGAAGAGGCGAAAACACAAGCTAGACAGAACAAGGAACACCCAATAGCACAAATCGGACAAAAACAAGTTATTATCGATCAGGAGATCGAGATAAAAAAGAGCAAGAAATCGTGGAGAACGGTTTTGTTTTCGTTTTGGAAATCGTCATCATCAGACAGGAAGCCTAAGAAGCCTTCTAAGGAAACATCAAGTAACGTTGCCACACACACTAAGCCACAAGGTTATGTTTCAAGCCCACTTTATAATCCGGGGGATGTTGCGACTACCTCAAGCGGCTGGAGCAGACACCGTGTTTCGGGGTCAGGGTCTCTCATTGGGTTGTTTCAGCCTAAGAAGAAGGAGGAGAATGTGATGCCATATGTTAGTCTTAACAAACCTACAGACGATGCCAGAGTTTATGGCCCTGTTTACTTGGTCTCTTGACTAACTACTCATCTCACCAAATTTAGATTGATAGGGTTATACTCAGATTCTGTTAACTTAGTGATTAAGACGAAAATATCATGACAATAAATTATCGAAGATGTCTTAGTCGATTGATTGAGATGAAGTCGTGTCGATGGTCCTCGTTCTCTTAATTAGACATACCATGACATTGTATTGTAATTTGTAATGAATTTATAAAATGTTATGGAGTACAAAATTATCACGACTATACAATAAAAGTAGTATCGACATCATCTATGACTTGGTGACCAATTCAACACAAAAATGAAAATTCTGATTTAAGAATAAAGTGTATCAAAATTCTAATCCTCAACTTATTTGACTACATTTAATTTGATCAATCATTTCAACCACCATCATTATCATGGAATTAAATTATAAAGTAATCAAAAGATTTGTGTTTTAAAGAATTGGGTTTGTAAATTAGTGTCAAGATTATTTATTTACCTATTTCATTTTATGATGTCGTAATTATTTGTTTACTATTTTATATTAGGAAAGTTATTTTACGAGTAATTTGACATCAACGGGACTATTGTCCACAAGACCACCAACAAGTACAATAATCATAAATGAACTCTCCTCTTTCCTTGGTCTTTGTGCCAAAAATAAAGGTGAATAAATTATCCGTTTGAAGAGAGTAGTATGTAATCTATTTGTCTCGTTCGCAATGCTCATTTGGTCATTTTCAGTCTATGTGGATCATTATCCGGGAGCTTAAGCGACGTACGTGCTTCTCATACTTGCTAATTTGAACCTCGTCCCTAATAATAGACGTGCTATTGCGAGACCGTCTCTCTAAAGTGTTTGTGCACATTTTTAGATGCTCCACAAGCAACTTATTGTTGCATAACGAATACAAGGTTCGTCAATGTACAAAAATTCGTTTGGTCCATGGCCGGAAAAGAAAATTTTGAAGGACCTATGACGAAAAACTATGTTCAGAGTTGAACGGGTTGCAGCGTATGTACTTGTTTATCCCTAATACTCAAAGTTATAACTTATAACTACATAAAATTTAGTAAATTCATAACAAAACAAAAAAGTGTGCAACATTGTTATTTACCCCTAATATACTCGAGTGCCGAATACAGTTATATAAATTCCACAAAATTTCCAATTTTTTCTGGTTTAAAATAAAGGGTTGAAGTGTTGTATCCAACATCCGACATCAAATTAAAATGTCAGAGAAGTGTAAATTATTACATGTAGTGGTAACCAACAAAGCCTCGGCTTAAAATTTGTTTGTATGATCATGTACATACTTAGGAATAAATTACACAAGAAAATAAAAGAATGAATTTGAATAAAGAACCTACAAGGGAGGGGTTATGTCCATGAAAAACCACCAATAATCCCTAATCAATCACAATTTAATAAACTATATATACACACACACACTTAATATATAGATATTAAAAATAAACAAATTGTTTTTTTGAATATTCACACCTCTTTCTAATTTTGTTTAGACTTGCTCAACATTACCTGAGCTAGAGCTACTAGCCCAAGGAGCCAAGCTCTTCCCTCTACTCAACAACCTCTTCAATGACCTCAATCTCGACATCACCGGAGTTTTCGCTTCCTCCCCTCGAAACTCAGTACTAGAAAGCGGCGATGAGAAGCATTCGTCACATAAATCACTTGGTATCTCAATCACAAGTTCATCCCTTTGGGTATTATTAACACCATTATTGTTGTTACTCGAGGAAGAAGTAGCAACATTATTTGTAGTTTCCCCTAGTGACCTAACTTGAACTTCATCACCCCAATAAAGGACATTTGTCGGATAACTTAACGCGACAGAAGCATGAGAACCACTCTCATGATCTGAGTCTGAATCTGAGTTAGAGTCTGAATCAGAGTCTGAGTCTGTGTCTGATATAACTCGAGTAACATCAACTTCTTCGACCTCTTGAACCGTCGAATCATTTGATTGGTTTTGAGAGGAAGACACAAGATTCCTACAAAGTGGACATGTTGAATGAGACTTAAACCACATATCAATACACTTCACATGAAATCCATGATTGCATTTTGGCAAAAGCCTAACTTTTTCCCCTAGAGATATTTCACTTAAACAAACTGAGCACTCCAACCCTTCCTTAAAATCCTTAGGATCATACACCACCAAGGGCAATGTCCTTAAAGTAACCCGGTCCAGTCCTCGCCTCCTCGTGACCGCTTGTGCAGCCGGTGTCACTTGACGGGCAGCACGACGTCGCCACGACACCACAGAAGGATCCTCTGTTCTTGACCAATACCATCTAACATAGAGGGATAGGAAGAAACAAAAGGCTAGAACAAAAAACAGGACAACTAAGGCTATGATTATGCTATCCAATGATACATGGTTTGGTTTTGAAGTCATTGATGATGGTGATGGATAATAAACATAAGTTGTATCACTATCATCACCCATTATATTTCTTTAATTTGATACAACTTTTTTGTCACAATTTCACAAATTTTTGAGATTTTGAGCACAACCCAATTGAGAACTTTTATTGTTTAGCAAAACCCACAAAGGAATTTTTATGATGTAATAATAATACTTTTAGACCAAGTTAGTATATGTATATATATGAAGGAATTGTTTGAAGAAGTACAAGTTGGACCAAAAGTGTAAAAATGAATATTTTTCTTGGGAAATTTCTAAGCAATATATGTAAGAAATGTTATGGAAATAATGATGTTGAATGAAGAAAAATGAGAAGCATTTAAACTATGAAATTGAATGAGAAAGAGGTCCACACAAAGATATAAAATTAGGTGGAAGAGCAAAGAAAGGAGGGACGTAAGGAAGGGTGTATGTTGATTGTTGATTGTTGATTGTTGATTGTTGATTGTGATGTTGTTTAGAAGAAGTTGTACTAAGTTGATTGAATCAAACAAGAAACTCAAATGTAACTAGAAATCTGTTGACTATGACTTAGTCATATGATACATATAGTGCATGAATAGAAGGCTAAAGTAGAATCTTATGCCATGGTCTTGCTTCACTAGCCACCAATTTGATTAGTTTTTGGTTTTATAACTTCCTTGGGGGTTCATTTTGACTTTGTAAGATCATATATTCTAGGTAGAGTCATAAATGTGACCACTCTAACAGCCCGGCTTGGCTCGGCGATTGGGTTGTCAGTGTCATGACTCGTCTCGGCCGTTGGCTAGCCTCAGTCGTCATTTACCTAGTCTAGCCTAACTAATTAACCATGCGCCAGTTCAGAGTTAGGTAGGCCAACTCTGCTTGTCTTTGGGTTAACACGACCAAAACTTAGCTGGTGGCCACCTCTAGTTCCAGGTATGTAACAATTTTATTAACCGAAACATGGTGGATATTATTTATTTGTTGGATTTGTCTATATAATTTTACTGTGTTGTGAGTTATGCGAGAGCTAGAGTTTATCTATTGGCCTCTTGTATCCCCGATAAGATTCTTAGTTTCGTTTTCTTTCTTTAATGATGCTACCTCAAACTTTACCAATTAAACCGGTTGACATCTCATAACTTTAGCAACTAGACCGGTTGACATCTCATAATTTTACGACCGGTTGGCATCTGCATTATTTCCTTGAAGTTAACTGCAACAGGGTTTTTGTTGAATTCTACATGTTTCCTCATTTATTGTCTCAGCTGAATTCTAAATCAGTAAACCTAGTATTGTTTTTTTTTACAGTCAATCAACTGCATCAATGCATATATATATATAGGTCGAATTTTGACCCATAGAATACAATGTAGTCACACTACTTCCAACAAAATACACCTAATTATTTCCACACTTAAACACGCATGCAAAACTAGTTACACCAATTAGAGTGCCAAAAATAGAGCCCATCCAAGAAAATATCCACCTATATAAAGAACACAGATTGTCATTGAAGACGGGCATTATCCGTCACAAGCTGAAGACGGATAGTGCCCTCTCACAATATGCAAGTAGCATCAACCATAAGGTGCTCCATTTTCCTCCACTTGCCCTCCCACTAGCCTTATTGTGAGAAGGGCACTATCCGTTTTCAACTTGTGACGGATAGTGTCCGTCACAAGTAAGACGCTTTGTATCAAGAATTTAGTGTCTTTATTTACTTGATGGGTAACTTGTATAGATTCCCTATTTGTAGAAAAATGTGTTATAGAGAATTGTAATTAAAATGTTGTCATTAATCATTTTACATTTAATAAATCTATTATTTATAAAATTATATATTAAGACGATTACACGGTATTTTAAAATTTGATTTATAAAGGGGCTTTCTCAAAAAACTTATTTGCATAAATTAACTTTATTTTTTTTAGACGATTAGACGTTATGATTTTGAACATGTTTTCATAACAATTATCGCAACTATTTTGTCATATATTATAATCATTTTAATTAGTACCCAATTTAGTTTACGTACCTATTTTATTTATATTTGTACAATTTTCCATCACTTTTCATGTGATCTCCCAATAAATTTATTGAGAAACCTTATTTTAATAGAAAAAAATGATTTACACAGAAAATACATAATATAAAAGGGCGGGAAGTAGTTAAAGCTTATTACTTACGAACAAAAATTTCAACAATTTACATATATTTATATTTCTTGATTGTATGATAATAAGAAAATTAAAAAATTGAAAAATTGAAAAATTGAAAAATTGAAAAATGGAATCTCAGTATCCTATTCTATCCACTTGCCATTAATAAAAAGGAAAATGAGATAGCGTCACCCGGTATTACCGATTTTGAGTAACACCAAGGGTAATTTTGTAAATTTAATGACATTTTAATATTTTTTATAAGATTAGTCAGATAATTTAGCCAAGGTAAAAAAAATGGAATATTACGTCCATATGCATGTTAATGATCGAATCCTTCAAATTAAGCTCGCTTCTCTCGCCAACCGTCATATACATCTTTGATGTCACGGCTGTAAGCTAATAATATGCACTCGTTTCTCATAGATGAGCAAAACGATGCAACATAGACTCGACTTTTTTACCAAAATGTGCTAATGAAACATCTCACGGAAATCAAGTGATGGTTGTCAGCAAAACATAGGAGATGGATATGACGGTTGTCGGCAAACCCAATTCCAACAAATTCATGACTGGAGAATTATTTGCTTGTATTAACTAATTATAGCAAGCTCCTTTCGTAATCGAGATTTAAACCCCATGGTTGGTCGGGTATAAGGTATAGCCATGTAAACCTTGTATATGAAGAAGAAAGAAGAAGGCTGTATGTAACCATGTAGATTTATTTCCTTCGCAAACATTAACCGTGGAAACAAAATACATTACTTTTCTGCCCTTCCTTAAATCTCGCCAAAATCTAAACTACTCCCTCCATTCAAGACTACAAGGCCCATTTTCTATTTCCGTCCATTCAACTCCACAAGGCCCCTTTCCTTATTTGGCAAATTACTTCCCCATTCTATCCTAATATCCCCTTCATATTTACACAATATGCCACTCTAGGYCCACCCTAATTATCCCTCAAAACCCACCCTAATCTAMCAACTAACCCAATATACTTCACTTACTACTCCCTAAYCYAACCCAACCCACTAACAACTCCCTCCAAAAAAATTAGCCCARCAAAAAAAACACAACATAAAACCGTTCAAATWTTTTGATGATCCAAATCTTACCCTCATTCATTTACTCCATCCTTATCTCCCCAACTACTCACCCAATCCATTTACCCATCCTTATCTCAACGTAATCTCCTCTCTCAAACCCTAAATCCCCTCATATTCTCACTCTCTCAACTGCCTCCATTCTCTCCTCTTACTCCCTCTCTAAAATCTCTCGAAATCTGACCATTCCTTCATTATTCTAATACCAGAACTCTCCAAACATAACCATCCCCTTTTAATCTTCGTCTTCTTTTTAGATGAACATGAACCATCCACATGACTGTCCCTCAGATTGTTTGCAGTGTTTGCTAACTTGGCA
>VHZZ01000241.1:217541-230013 GCA_009801015.1 Silene noctiflora
CATTAAAAATATGAAATCATACGTTATTTATTACCAGAAAATATATATTTTATTAAATTTAAATAGCGTGTCCCGTGTCCTAAATTTCATGGCATGCCATGTCACGTGTCTGTGTCCGTTTTGGTGCTATCTAGACTACAACTAAGGGCTTGTTTGGTTGCCCATTAAAATCATGGGATCTTGAACTTCTTAGGAAGTGTAAAAGTATGATGTTTGGTTGCCAAAATCATGGGAAGTAGAACTTCTCACGTGAATCTACTTCTTACATTATGTGGGAAGTCACTCACCAAGCCCCTTGGTCATTGAAAGTTCCCACATAAATTAACTTCCACATGCAGACCAAACACTTTTTGGAAATTCATGTGAACTTGAAGTTTCCGGGAACTTTAATTCCCCTATATAAACCAAACAAGCCCTAAGATTGTAATTGTAATTTTTCTAGTCTAGATACTCTAGAAGACCAGTAAGTTGTAACAGACTTTTCTAAAACAAAATATACTACCTCTAGTCTTTTATTCCCATTTAATTTTTTTAGTTAATATTTCAATATTTTAATCATAATTATCTTTAAAAATACAATAAATGGCCATATATTATAATATTATATTTACCATTTAAACGGGAAGAAAACAATAAAATGACCGGAGTACATAATTTTAGACCTGACAAACGGGTGGACTTCGTATATTGGTCGGGTTATTTTTGGGTTAAGTGGTTTGGGTCAACTAGGAAAACAGGTCACTCGGGTCGAGTATAGGTCGGGTAAACCTGACAAAAGTAACCCGACCCGATTGACCCGACCTAAAAAAGCTGACCAGAAATAATTCGACCAGCTTGACCCAAAACAGACTCGACCAACAAAACCAAAATGGCCTAACCCGTTTTGTCAGGTCTAAGTTGTGGTTAATTTGGATCAGGTTAGTTCAGATACCGGTCTATTTCGATTGGACTCTTTTTGGGTGCTTTCGGCTTCATGTTAGATGACATGGTCGTTTCGAATTAGTTCGAGATGGCCCGAACCAAATTAACCCGACTCGACTGACCCGTTTTTTAGGTGTACTTAATCATTGACCTGAAATAACCCGAACCGTTTGACTCGAAAATGACGCGGTCAACATGCCCGAAGCTCGAAATGACCATCCGGCTCGAACTACCCCACTAATTTGACAAACCCGAATTAACCCGACCCGATTTTGCCTGACCCGACTCGGCTGACCTGTTTACCCAGTCTAAAATAATATACTCCCGTCATTTTACCGTTATCTTTCCGATTAAATTGTAAAATTAGTTTTATAATATATAGTAATGTATGACCATTTTATTATATTTCAAAAATAATTAGGGTTAAAATATTGAAATATTAATTAAAGAAATATTAGAATCATAGTTGTGTATTTGTGTTTAATCATAAAATCATTAATCTGACTTGTGCATACAAAGAAAGAAAACGGAAGACATGTATGTAACTATGTAAAGGAGTTGCATTGATTACTGAAGGCTATAGCTGCCATGCGCTCAAAGAATCCGGCGTCCTAGTTCATTTGCCCCGTGGATTTATGGGCACCCTTCTTTAATCAACGGCTATACACACACTACATCTTTGAGTTGTCTTGTTGGATCAATATAGTGATCCTAATGGTTTGAGGAGCAAAGTCATGACTCATGAGGCTAAAGCCTAATGATTTGAGTACCAAAGTTATGAGAGGCTTAAGGTGTAGAGAACGATTTAGTTTTTTAACGCTTAAGAAAAATAAAAATTAAAAAATTGCGAAAAGAAGATTTTGACAAAAGTATTTGTCAAAAATGGGTTTAAGTAGGGATTTAATAACAAAATCGGTATTTTTGCTATGGTACATAAAGAAAAACACATTTATTAAATGGTGTTGATCACCATTGTTCAATGAAGAATCAAGAACTTGAATGAACAAAATATAGATCAAATGTAAGAGAGAGTAGAGAGAGAAAGCACAAGGTGAATAAAGTTTGTTATATGATGATTAACTTAGGAATGGAGAAAGCACAAAGTATTTATATACAAGTACAACTAATTTTAACTAATCTTACCGGCTCATCAATCTGTGCAAAGTAGTGTGAGCCAACCATGTTAAGAATATTTGCAAGGGAATACTCGTATATGACATAGGCTAAGACGTTGCCTTAAATAGCAACTTTACTTTCTTAATGATTTTCTTACCTTAAATAAAAACTTGTGACCATCACCAACAACACTCAAAGATGGAAGCTCAAAATAAAAAGATATAAGGCTGACGTGATCGAAGGAATTGCTTGTGCACGATTAAGCACGGTATGATACGCCTTGGGTCATGAGACGTCATAAAACCTGTGACCATCACCAATTCACCAACAACACTCAAAGATGGAAGTGAGTACGCGGATCGTTGGGTCGACAAGCGCGCCCTAGCACGGTCCATAGCTCATTTTAGCACAACACGAGATTGACACTACCCAGCACGACACGACACACCATGGCCCGTTCATGGGCTAGAAGCTTGAGAAAAAGAGGTTGTGCCTAGCCTTGACACGACACGACTCAGCTCACTTGGGCGTACGACACAATTGACGCAACCAAAACACAAAGAAATAAGGTTTAAGTGAAGGAATTGCTTAGGCACGCTCAAACACAACACGACAGAACACGCTGTGAGACATAGGCCGTGCCTAGGCTGCTATTTTATATCACAACATGGCACAAAACCTACATTAGTGAACCTGTGTCGTGTCATTTTCTCCTCCATACATAAAAGACCGGGTATAAGACACGGTCCAACACAACCCAATTCCATGTCTAGCAAGTAGCAACCCTCGCGGTTTAATGGAGATCACAAAAAACAAAAATCGAAATTTGGGTAAACTGTCAACGAACCGCCTCCACCGACAAACCAATTGTTGTTTTGAGTCTGGTATGTCCCTCACTTGAAGCAAAGCTAAGCTTAACCACCACTTTGCTCATCTCACTCAATAAATCACTATTTTTTTCATATTTTCTTTGATCAAATTCTCAAATACCCAGAAACAAATTTCATAACTTTCTTCAATTTTATCAACTGGGTATGTGTTATTTTTCCATAATTCGATGATATTCACCACAATTTCGTGAATTTATTAATTCAGAAACTGTGATGATGAAAGAGTTGGAAAGAGAGAGTATTTCTTCAGATGATGAAGAAGGAGATTGCAGGAATTTGATTAATCAAAATGACATTGTAAAACCCACTTCAAATTCACAATCTTTTTCCCCTTTTGACATTGATCATAAGGGTTTTGGTACGTCGTTTCGACGTTGTTTCAAGCTTGATAAGTTCAAAAATAAGAGGTATTTGTGTTTGGTAATCTTAATTACATTGTTAGTTTTGCTTTATTTTTCATTAGGGTTGCATAATTCTAGTGTTTGGGATGTTAGATTGATTAAGTCTCCTTCTGATGAAATGAGGGAAGCTGAATTGAGAGCTTTGTATCTTTTGAAAGAACAACAGTTAGGGTTAATTTCTTTGTTGAATAGTACATTGAATAGTAGTAGGGGTGATGAGAATAATGGGACTTCTGGGTACTTGAATTTGAGTGGAATGTCGGTCCAAAGAACGGTTTTTGAGGAGTTAAAAGCTAGGGTTTATGATGGGGTGATGTTGAATAAGGAAATTCAGAAGGTTTTGCTGTCAACTCATAAGAATGGGAATGTTTCGGAATTGGGTGTTGGAAATGATGAGTTGATGGATGGAGGGTTTAATATGTGTGGGAAAGTGGATCAGAAGTTGGCGGAGAGGAGAACTATTGACTGGAATCCGAGATTGGATAAGTACTTGTTTGCGATTTGTGTGTCGGGGCAAATGTCGAACCATTTGATTTGTCTTGAGAAACATATGTTCTTTGCGGCGGTTTTGGGTAGGGTTTTGGTAATCCCGAGCCATAAGGTTGATTATGAGTTTAATAAGGTATTGGATATCGAGCATATAAACAAGTGTTTGGGGAAGAATGTGGTCGTAACGTTTGAAGAATTTGCTGAGGCTAAGAAGAAAGAAATGCGCATTGATAAGTTCATATGCTACTTCACGGATTGTTATGTTGATGATGAACATGTTAAGAAGTTGAAGTCTCTAGGTTTGTCTTTGCCTAAGCTTCAATCGCCTTGGGGGGAAAATGTGAAGGAACCTAAGAAAAGGACAATGAAAGATGTCAAGGCCGCATTTTCTTCTGATGACGCAGTTATTGCTATTGGAGACGTCTTTTTTGCTGATGTTGAAAGGGATTGGGTGATGCAGCCCGGAGGTCCAATTGCTCACAAGTGTAGAACTTTGGTTGAACCTAGTCGTCTAATAATGCTCACTGCCCAGCGTTTTGTTCAAACGTTTTTGGGAAAGGATTATATTGCCCTTCATTTTCGCAGACATGGCTGGTTAAAGTTTTGGTATGTTATGTACCCTGCACTCAGTTTAATTTCTAATCACTGAAAGGTCCTTTGTCATATTGCGTATTTGGTACCCCAAAGTATTAAAAAAGAGTACTTATCTGATTCCGAGTACCTTGATCCATTTAGTTTTCTTTGCATTTTGTGTATTTCATGTTGAAGTTCTCTCGACTCTCTGAGAGTCAAGATTCCCTTACATCTTTGGTAAGAGGCTGTAATCACCAGCGCCTGAATATACAGTCTCTCAGGGCAGTGCCTGGATATACATGCATTGCTATATTTCTATATTAATATCAGCTGTATAACTGTCGAACGCTGTTTTTTTTAAGAACTAAGAAGTGGTGCAAGTGTTTTCTCAAAACATTTATTTCCTGGTAATCTGGTACCTTATATGTGAAAGATCAAGACGGCACAATGTGTACTGATTTTCATCTGTTTGGTTTTTCTTACAACTGGCAAATGTTCTAACCATTTTTGTCACTGTCGAATCTGAGTGACACGGATTTCTGTAGTTACAAGGGTATTTTATTGAATCCTTCTATTGAAGGAACATAAATATACTTGAAATTCATTTATTGATAATTATGTTTGAGGTGTTTGTGGATTTTTCTAGGAATACACTATGCCCTGTCGTGTCTTTCTTCTATTTGTGAAGGTTTTCAGACTTTAGACTTGCTTATCGGCTGGTAATTTATGCCACTCCAAAAATGATCTACGCATTGGATTGTGGACCGTCCCAGACAATAGTGTACGACTTAATGTTTTCTATAGCCTTGTAGGCATGTTTTGTATGGTGGAAAATGAATGTGGGACTTGCTAACCCTCTTGCATGTGCTTACACATGTTGTTTATTTCATTAGATAACCTTTAACGTTGTCTTCACTTGGATTTTCAGCAATGCTAAAAATCCAAGCTGCTTTTATTCGGTTCCTCAAGCTGCAAGCTGCATCGTAAGGGTAGTAACAAGGTCCAACACACCAGTGATATATCTTTCCACGGATGCTGCAGACAGTGAAACAGGATTACTTCAGTCACTTCTTGTTGTTGATGGGAAGTCTGTACCACTTATTCAGAGACCTGCGCGAAATTCAGCTGAGAAATGGGATGCTCTACTGTATAGGCATGGCCTCGACGGGAATTCCCAGGTGAGATAGTGTCATTTGCTTGGAATTTTACTATACCATGGCTAAATTTTACCTGTATCGATTTTGTCACCAAGGCAATTACACAAATACATAGGACATTAATAAATGAAAATAACCAATGAAGGCAGTCAAAAACACAGAAAAAGCAAGTAGGATATATGTGTATTTATATTTCATATATTTGCAGCCTTGATCTTATGAGCTCCCTTAATTTAAGTAACCTAGATTTTAGGAGTTCCATTCTAGCATTCCATGGATTCTGTACTTAACTTGTACTCGTAATGATACAGCTAGGTTGTTTTTCTGTTGTGATCCATGCCACCAATGTCCCCTCTTTTTTCATAAATTTGCTTATGCTAATGAGTGTTCACGTTTAAACCCTAGTGGTTCTCATTCTTCTAGTGTTGTGCACTGTGAAGGTGGAAGCCATGCTGGATAAAACAATTTGTGCAATGTCTAGTGTATTCATCGGGTCTTCCGGGTCCACCTTCACTGAAGATATAATTCGGCTAAGACGGGGCTGGGCATCGGCATCAGTTTGTGATGAATACCTCTGCAAGGGTGAGCTACCAAACTTCATAGCGGAGGATGAATGAACTTCGAAGGTCTCTTTATCTATGTTTGATTGTTGGGTTTTTACTTTCTTACAAGCTATTGAAATATATGAAGATATATGTATGATAAATGTTTTTTCTTTCTATATTCTAATTCAATTTGTCCATCTTTCAAGCTATAATGTTGATGAAAGACTTGACTGTCAGTGTATAGACAATGTCCAGCTTTACACATTTGAGAAGTAAAGTCAAGTAGTCAACTATTTACTGACAAATCTTATTTCAGCTGTTTTATAGACAGTTACACTCTATGTTACTTGGACTCTTCATATTACCTCTTGAACCCATGTTCGACACTCGATACTTGGACATGGGTATGACACTTGGACATGTTCGCTTTTCCATAGTATTAAAATACTCTTATTAAGTTACATAACCCCTATTACGTAATGGAATCTAGGGCCGCCGTTATATTATGTACTTTTATATAATGTCTAATAGAAAAAGGCTGATATTCGGGTCTTTCAACCAATCTTTCAACATATAGTAGTTGTTGTACTGTTGTTCGTGTTTAAATTTACACTGACCGCTATTTTTTTGGAAAACATTTAGAGTGAAACATGGTATCTGCATTGACCTATGTATTTGTGACAAAAAGGTAATAAGTAGGAGAGTATAGACTAAAAAATTTGGAAAATCAACTCAATTTTGTACTTTAAGAAGGAAAGATGTACTGCATTTGGTAAACATTTTTGAAATCGCATTCGCATTAGTCAGATCTGTTACGTGACATCTACGATATTCCAATACCTTGCCCGTGTTGTATATTTCTAACCAAATCCTATAACATAGATCACGATACATGTGGATTTTATTGCTCGTCTTTAATTTGTGAAACAAATATAAATGTAATCTCCTGAGTCCTTGGCAATCAAATTTCTCCTGTGTTCCCGACTTCCGGTGATTGGTTAGCCTTGGTTATAAGGACCTCTCTTTGAACCTAAAAGGAAGACATGGTTTCCTTGGATGTAAAAGTGTTCGGACAGTGAAATCCTAGTTTTCAGCTTGAAAGATTCTTCAGGAAGGGGAAGACTGGAAGAGTAAGATGCCTGTACAGTAGAGTAAGAGCTGCTTTTTTTCTGTGGGCGTGCTTGATCTATCGACTGATTATGCTTGATTTGCACATTTCCAACTTGATTTATACCTGTGATTAGGTTTCTGTCTATTGCAGCTAATTTCAAATGTACACTGCACAGATGCAAATTACTGTTCTTCCTTGGATTATTTTACCTTTAATTTTGCATTTTTAGTTTCTTTCTTCCATGAATTAAATTCATGCGAGTGGATCAGGAGGGAAAATATAAGGCTTTAGGCCTTCAGCCGTTACAGTAAGATTTTTATTTTTTCGTAAGCTTTCATATCATACCATATATAATTTTGAATTCTAATTCTTATATACTTATCTCTTCACTTAGTCATAGAATACATTATTACGATTTATGACTGCCTGACCTACATGAAAATTTGAAATTTGTGCTCTCCTACTGTGATAATGTCTCACCTTGAATGTACAATTGCATGTGCACTCTTTATCAGTAAAACATCTTCTTAAGACGGATTGCTTGGATGGCAAGAACAGCTATAAAAAATGTTTCCATGCCAGTTATGCATCCATCAAGAAAATGCTTCGTGTACTGGCTTCCAGTGATGGCAGTTTCTTGAACTGATTGGTGAATACAAGATCGCTGCAAGATGCTACCACATAACCCTGGATTCCCAACATAACTGGGTTCTCCAAAAGTATCAAGCTGACCTCCTGTCGGAATCTCTCCTACAAGATTGTTATTCGAGACGTTGAACATTGATAAGAAATTGAGACTTTTCAGTGATGTCGGAATATGCCCAGTCAAATTATTCTGTGAGAGGTCTAGCACTTCTAGGTTAGTTAGGTTGGAAAATTCTGTTGGAATACTACCAGAGAAGTAGTTTTCACTGAGATCCAGCACATGAAGGTTATGCAACAGGCTTATTTCAAGTGGGATTTTACCTGTTAGCCGATTGCCCTTGAGGTTTATAGCTGTAGGCAGTATAGCGAGCTGCTTGTATTGCTGGTTACTAGCGTTGTTCGGGGCAACGTAGACTGGGAGCTCAAGATAACTCCGGTTCAACTTATTAGCGGCCTTCTCTGATATCATTGCGGGCAACCTGTTCAATGGCACTGTAAGTTTCCCAGTAAGATTATTCATGGACAAGTCCAAGTAGAAGAAGCTTGGCAAAGTTCCGAACCAATTTGGTATTGTGCCTGTCAATTCGCTGTATGATAAGTCTAAAACCTGCAGAGTCTTTATGTTTGCCAGCCACTCAGGGATTTGACCCCTGAAGTAACATCCTCCCAAAGCTAGAAACTGCAGATTTCTGAAGCCTTCTGGCCCAATGAAGCTATTCTCACCGGGTAAAAGTTCATGGTAAAAGTTTTCGATAAGGTCAATGCTGCAAGGTTTTTGCATCTTGCTAAAATTGTTAGTGCTCCTGATACATTGGTGAAGCTATTCTCGGAGAGAGAGAGGAAAGTTAAAGATGGCAAGTTCCTTATGCCTCGGGAAATCTGTCCTGATAACTTGTTCGTGGCCACTCTAATTGCTGTTAATGACTTGCATGAGAAGATGCTTTCTGGTATGTTTCCAGTTAACTTGTTATTACCTAGGTCGATTGTTTTAAGTCGGACAAGCCTCGAGAAATCGAGTGTAGAGATGTTACCTTGCAAGGCATTGACCCGCAATACAAGTTGTAATAGATTTGTGCAGTTCATCAAGGATGGCGGTATGGTACCATTGAGTTTGTTTGTGTGAAGTCGTAGGTGCTCCAAATTTGAGAGCTTCCCAATGCCCAAAGGAATTGCGCCAGAAAAACTGTTGGAGTGTAAGTCGATTATCTTTAGGTTTGTTAGGCCAATCATTTCCTTGTTAATGGTTCCGTTTATATAATTTACCGGAATTGACAACTCAGTCAGTGACTTCAAGCTGTAGATGTCATCAGGAAGTAACCCAGACAGGTGATTCCAACCATCTGCCTAGACCAACAGGAATGTGTCCACCGAAAGCGGAGTTGCAAAAATCAAGGGTCTTAAGCTGAGGACAACTGGTGCAAATGGATGAAGGAATCTGACCGTTCAGTTTTGTGTTGCTGACATTTAAACTCGACAGTTTTAAACCCAGAGCGAACCAACCAGGTTTGATTGTACCATGAAATTTATTGTTTGAAATGTCTATAGCCTGGATGGTATCAGGGAAACTTGAATTCAAAGTAAATGATGCCGAGAGTGTGCCATACAGGGAGTTGGAGCTCAAGTCAATGATCTCAAGGCTAGTTAATGAGGTAAAAAGACCTTGTGGGAGTACTCCAGAAAGCGAGTTTTGAGAAAGGTTTAGTTGAGAAAGACTTATAAGGTCCCCAAGTGAAGAGGATATGTTACCTCTTAATCCTCTTGCTGGGAGCCATAAACGAGTAACCCGGCCCTTATCGTCGCAACTGATCCCCTCCCAAGAGGAACAACAATCAGCAGCAGTACTCCAGTTCAGTGAACCTACTGAAGAAGAGAAAGACCTGGCAAGGACGAGAAGAGACCGTTGATCATCCAGATGGCAAGCTTGATGGTAAGTGAAAGATGAAATCAACAGTAAGATGAAGATAAGACAGTAGCTGTTATTGGAGAGTGAGGTTTGTAACTCGACTGTCATGGCTTTTGGAATTAATTCTATTGATGCGAGTGTTTTTCTTTTCTTAGAGGGAATCAATCTAAGATTTAGTGACAGTTTTCTTCTTACTCGACTAGGAAAGGTTGATTTTCTTAGGGACCGAGTAGATTGAGAAATAAAATATTAACACTTACCATGATTGATATTATACTAATAGTAACGGAGACTAGTACAGTAGGGAGACCTAATTTCAATAGGTGTCTGATATTATACTAATACTAACGGGGAGACTAGTACAGTAGAGGAGACTTCATTTTGAGTTTACCAGAAACTCTAGGTTTCTGTAATAAAGAAGCTTCATTTAGAGTACTAATCGATTGTGACGCAAGACTGTATAATCTTAAAGAGTTATAGGAGATGACTTCATGCAAATTACAGAATATGTAAAATAGAATATGTAAGCTATCCGCCAGCCGCCTGGACATGGGAAGTACTATGGTTCTATAAGCATTTCTTGGTTTTAACATACTAAGCCATCATTTCCTATAAATGATCAAAATTTAGAAGCATTTTTTCTTACTGTCTGTGGTCTTTGCTCTTCATATTACTTCTTGTATCCATGTTGGACACTCATCAATCATACATGGATACGACACCTGGACATGCATGCACCCTTGTCTAGTACAATACCTATGGGCTATGGATTTATATCTTGTCTAAACTTTGTGAAACAAATATGATATGTGTTAGAGTATAAAACCGATCTTGAGACTCCAACTATTCTAAAGCGGAATATTAGCACCAGGTATGGGGAGGCCCGAGGCCTGCAGTTGCATACAAACTTCAAGCCCAACAGGCATTCGTGTGAGGGGGATAAGCTTTTGGTTGATATGGTTTCTTGACAATATGTAATATCCTCAGTCTTGAGTCCTGCGCTCCTGGCTAATCAAAATCCTCCTCTACTCTGGTCTTTGGTTATCCTTGGTGGTTGAAAGCCGACCTCTTTTTTGGTCCTAAAAGGACGAGAGGCTTCTTTGGAGTTAAAATTGTTTGGACAGCGAGATTGAAGTCCATCTACGCAAATCCTTTCCTTCCATACTTTCCTCTCAAACGCCATACATTCTTCGACTCCCAGAAAGCTCATATGAAGTATCATTTCAATCACCTTATCCATGTTATTTTTGTCTTCCTCTACCCATCATAATCTTATTTTCACTGAAGATATAATTCTGCTTAGATGGCACACTAGAAGAATGAGTAGATGGAGGAAATTTGAATATAGGTAGACTGGGCGGAGCTGGGGCACCAACACTAGTTCTTATATAAAGCCGTTTTGTACTAGTGTTATTGTAAAACCAAGTCATATTGTAAAACCATGTAATATTTTATCTAAATAACCCTACAAAAATAACTTAGACCAACCACTACTTTCAATGATAAGGACATCAAGGTCTTTCAATACATGGTTTTATAATGTTCTATTGTAAAACTGTTTTACAGGAGACTTGCTTAAATGTACCATTCCATTTATGTTCTCTCTCTACACTTAAGGCGGAAGGCTTGAATTCCAAGAATAGCTACAAATACTGTTGCCACGCCGATTGTGAATCCATCCAGAAAAGTTGTTTTGTACTGGCTTTCATCGATGCCATGCGGTATTGAGGAAACTGGTTGAAATGAACAAGGTTGATTCAGAAGAACTTGACCACATAACCTTGGATTCCCGACATAACTGGATTCTCCAAAAGTACCAAACTGACCGCCCGTGGGAATCTCTCCTTCGAGATTGTTGTACGAGACGTTGAACACTGATAAGAAATTGAGACTTTGCAGTGAAGACGGTATTTGTCCACTCAAATTATTTTGAGAGAGGCCCAGCACTTCGAGGCTGGTGAGATTGGAAAACTCTGGTGGAATGCTACCTGAGAAGTAGTTTTCACTAAAATCCAACACATGAAGGTTCTGTAACTGGCTTATCTCAACTGGGATTGCACCTGTAAGCTGGTTTCCCTTGAGGTATATAGCTGGAGGCAGTATTGCAAGCTGATTGTATTGCTGATTACTTGCTGCATTTGGGGCAACAAAGACTGGAAGTTCAAGATTACTTCGTTTCAGCTTATTAGAAGCCTTCTCAGATATCAATACAGGTAGCCTATTCAATGGCACTGTAAGTCCCCGTAAGATAATTCATGGACAAGTCCAAGTAGAATAAGCTTGTCAGGGTTCCGAACCAATCCGGAATAGTTCCCCTCAGTTTCTTGTATGATAAGTCTAGAACCTCCAGCGTCTTTATATTTGCCAGCCACTCAGGTATTTGACCCCTGAAGGCACATCCTCCCAGAGCAAGAACCTGAAGATTTCTGAATCCTTTTGGCTCTATGAAGTTCTTCCCACTGGGTAAAATTTCTTGGTAAAAGTTTATTGACATGGTCAGTGTGGCAAGGTTTTTGCAATTCGCCAATATCGGTAATGCTCCTGATACATTAGTGAAGCTATTTTTGGAGAGAGAGAGGAAAGTTAAAGCTGGCAAGGTCACTATGCTTGGAGAAATTTGCCCCGATAACTTGTTGATGGCGACTCTAATAGCAGTTAAGGACTTGCATAAGAAAATACTTTCAGGTAAGTTTCCTGTAAAGTAATTATTACCAAGGTCCA
>VHZZ01000241.1:255270-266577 GCA_009801015.1 Silene noctiflora
TACTAATATATTGATTTAATAATTTAGGTAGTTTAAAAAAGTTGGAAACTACCACGTCGCTCGAAAAAAGCCTCAAATATATATTTATATTGATTCAGGGGAACTACTATTTCCGAATGTCTAGCTTCAATTTTGTTCGAGTTGCTTAGCTTTTTATTTTATTTTTACATGAATCAGGCTCATCTACCATTACAATTTCAAGTCATAATTCAACAGATTGGACTGGATAAATCCTACTTTTCATCTTCAAAGACTCTCTAGGGCGAAGAAGGCTCCGGTGGTAAGATTTTTTGGTGACTATAAAGAATAGAAGTGTTTTATGAATGATTTTGACTGCTTGGCTCTTCATATTACCTCTTGTAACCACGCTGGACAGTCATCGGTCTTACATGGATATGACAGCTGGGCATACACCCTTGTCAGGTACTTCTATCCGAGTTTGAGTAACATAGATTACAAAACCGGTGGATAAATTTCTTGTCTATACTTCGTCAAATAAATATAATATGTAATATCCTCTGTCCTGGGCTCCTAGTTTATCAGTCATCAGTAGAAGATCTTCCTAAAACGAAATGCTTGGATTGCAAGAACAGCTGCAAAGATAGTTGCCACACCAATTGTGAATCCGTCAAGAAAAGCCTTCTTGTACTGGCTTTCACCAATGGCAGTTTCATGCACTGATTGGCGAATACAAGAACGCTGCGATATTCTACCATGTAACCTAGGATTCCCAGCATAGCTAGAATCTTCAAAAGTATCAAACTGACCGCCTGTGGGAATTTCTCCTTCGAGATTGTTGTTCGAGACGTTGAACACTGATAAGAAATTGAGACTTTGCAGTGAAGTCGGTATTTGTCCACTCAAATTATTTTGAGAGAGGTCTAGCACTTCGAGGCTGATGAGATTGGAAAACTCTGGTGGAATGCTACCTGTGAAGTAGTTTTCACTAATATCCAACACATAAAGGTTCTGTAACTGGCTTATCTCAACTGGGATTGCACCTGTAAGCTGGTTTCCCTTGAGGTATATTGCTGGAGGCAGTATTGCGAGCTGATTGTATAGCTGATTACTATCATTATTAGGAGCGACAAAGACTGGAAGGTCAAGATAACTTCGTTTCAACTTATTAGCAGCTTCCGCTGATATCATTGCGGATACCCTATTCAATGACGCTGTGAGTTTCCCAGTAAGATGATTCATGGACAAGTCCAAGTAGAATAAGCTTGTCAGAGCTCCGACCCAATTTGGAATAGTTCCTCTCAATTCGTTGTATGACAAGTCTAGAACCTCCAGAGTCTTTATGTTTGTGAGCCACTCAGGTATTTGACCCCTGAAGGAACATCCTCCCAGAGCAAGAACCTGAAGGTTTCTGAATCCTTTTGGCCCTACGAAGCTCTTGTAACCGGGTAAAAGTTCTTGGTAAAAGTTTTTTGCCATTGTCAATGCAGCAAGGTTTTTGCAATTCGCCAATATAGTTAGTGCTCCTGATATATTGGTGAAGCTATTTTTGGAGAGTGCGAGGAAAGTTAGAGATGGCAAGGTCTCTATGTTTGGAGAAATTTGTCCTGATAACTTGTTCACGGCCACTCTAATTGCAGTTAATGACTTGCATGAGAAAATACTTTCAGGTAAGTTTCCTGTTAAGTAATTATTACCAAGGTCGAGCGTCTGCAGTCGGACAAGCCTCGAGAAATCAAGCGTAGAGATGTTACCTTCCAGAATATTGACCCTCAATATGAGCTTCACTAGATTTGTGCAGTTCATCAAGGATGGTGGTATGGTACCAGTAAACTTATTTATGTGGAGTTGCAATTGCTCCAGTTTAGTGAGCTTCCCTATATCCTGATGGATTGTGCCGGAAAAACTATTGGAGTATAATTCAAGGATCTTAATCCCGGTTAAGCCCAGCATTTTCTTTCCGATGGTTCCATTAATGTCATTTGCAGGAACTGATAACTCAACCAGCGACTTCAAACTGTAAATGTCATCCGGAAGTAATCCCGACAGATTATTGAAACCTGCCCGAAATACTTTGAGTTGTGAGCATCTCCCAAGGCCAACAGGTATGGGTCCATTGAAAGCCGCGTTGGATAAATCAAGGGTCTTAAGCAGAGGACAAGTAGCACATATGGATGAGGGAATCTGACCAATGAAGCAAGTGTTGCTGGCATTGAAACTCGATAATCTCGACCCCAAAGCGAACAAGGTAGGCTCAATCTTGCCATTGAATTGATTGTTTGAAATATCTATCGTCTGGATTGTATCAGGGAAAGTTGCATTTGAAGTAAACGATGCTGAGAAAGGACCATACAAAGAGTTGTAACTCAAGTCAATATTCTGGAGGCTGGTCAGTGAGGTAAAAAAACTGTCTGGGAGTACCCCAGAAAGTAAATTCTGAGAAAGATCGAGCTGAACAAGACTTGTGAGCCTACCAAGGGAAGAGGATATCTTCCCTTTTAATCTTCTTGATGGTAGCAACAAACGGGTAACTCGACCCGTATTGTCACAACCAATCCCTTCCCAAGATGAGCAGCAATCAGAACTAGATGACCAATTCAAAGGCCTCAGAGAAGAAGATAATAACCCGGAAAAGTTAACAAGTGACTGTCGATCGCCCGTATGGCAAACTTGCTGGTAAGTAAATGGGGATGCATATAAGAGTAAAATGAAGACAAGATGGTAGCTGCCATTGGGAAGTGAGGGTTGAAACTCTGCTGCCATGGCTTTTGGAATCTAGGATTTTATGAGTCAACTAGGAAAGATTGTTAGTCCAAGGGATTAAGGAGATGGAGAAATAAAAGTATGATCACTTGCTATAACTAGTTGACTTCCGTTAGATTACACAGCAAGTCTTGCTTGTGACGTTCCAAACGCCTTTTCTGTTCAACATTATTTAATTTAAATCGGGTGCGAGTCTGTCACAAGTAAGAATATGTTTAAATCCACTACTCTTTCCCCTGAAAAATGAACAATATTTTCTATGATAGGTGACTGTCTCAATTTGTAAGAGATGGCTTTTTTGTGCAATGCAATGATTTTTCCGCGTTAAATAGTTTAGTTGGTAAAGACATCACATGATGGTTTTCATGACTCGTTTATACAACTTTGACGGTTCATATAGGATTACTCTTAACTCGATAAGCACTATTTCTAGATAGTTTTACTCAAACAAACACAACTTCATGTACATTTGGTGTGAGAGATAAAGGCCTATTGTCTTGCAAGAGGTGCATTATGTAAATGAGATGGTACATTCAACTCTTTCAGCTTTCAATATATTAATATTATTACAGATATGATTTTACAAGTAAAAGAATAAATTAAGGATAAAGAATTATATGGGCACTTTGTGAAGAAAAAGGAAATCAGGTGGGCGAGGCGGTGAAATAATGGTATAAAAAGAAGAAATAAATAAATTGGGCTCACTCAAGCAGACGTCTGTAAAACCAAAATATAATACAGCCGGGTAGTACAAACTCGTTCCCCTTAATTGACACTGTCAGTTGTATCGGAACTCTCTCGAGCAGTACCAACAGTTCGCTTGCTCATGTTTGCTCGTTGAACCAAGCGAACCAGGGACTGCACCACCTCTGACATTGGTGGTCGGAATTCTGGCTCCGGCTGTTCATATAAAGACAGATAACTTAGTACATTGGAGTATGAAACTTGAATGTCCAAAAGAAGCAACATTAACAAGAGTGCCGACTCCTGGAGGACCAGTTTTGTACTTTCACCATTAGGGAGTACTTTCCCCAACTTCAGATGTGTAGAAAGACTCACGCATGACTCATGAGTCTAATAGAGCCGAGATTTGGCTTGTCTAACTCTGCACTAATGGTGGAAAGGGGTTGGATACTTGCATGTACACAGGTTTAGACCTGACTGCCTAGACTTTGCATGACCCATAACTACAGTAAATATTGTGCCCAGAAGTGGATTAAATGAATACTTTTTCTTACGGGAAGAAGCACAATCAGTTTAGTAGGTCATTTCACTATATTCCACAATCCAGAAGCAAGAAATAGCGAGTATTTGGCACCATTGCAAAGAGTATGAACTAATGTGTTTCCTTCACTTTAGGAAGGTTCGGGTCCTCAAGTGAAGACAGCCCAAAAAGAATAAGCAGCAAGAAATACCTGAACGCAGAGAGCAATGACATCAGCAAAACGAGACAAAGACTTGACGGGGAAGAGGCCTTCCAAAGCCGGATCCACCATTTTACTCAGAGCATCAATGTCATGAAGCTGAGGCGTTGCCCACCGAACTAAAGATTGTTCTGCCCTCGTTCTTGAGCTGATAAATACATACAGCATTATCTTAGGAATATGATTTCGTGATTTACTAGCTGACCTCATTAATTATCTGCTAAGGATTCGAACTTACCTGTCAAAAGGTTTTCGTCCTGTCAGAAGCTCTAACATGACCACACCGAAACTGTAGACGTCGCTTTTTAGGGTATACTCACCGGAATCAGCTACCTCAGGTGCACACGCATTGTGGTTAACTGCCTGCATAAAACACAAGCAAACAATTATATCATGATGGTGCCTTAATTTGGTATCAAATATTAAGGCTCTAAAATCGTGTTGATTGAAAAAGTTAAGGACTTCTGACCTAGTGAGCCAATTTCTACGAGTTTCAGTCGTATTATTATGCACGATGAGTGACGAATACGATCCGAGTAATAGGATATGCTAGAGCTTAAGTTTAGACAGTCTTCCCCACTGTACCGATATTTACTCTTTTACAAGTCTAAAAATGTCGACGAAAAGGTTGCTACCCCAAATTCAAAATTTGGGCCTCATCCCTAGATACAGTAGCTTAACTATATACCTCGCCAAGCTTGAGATATACCTGATTTACATCGGGAAGCATACGGGCTAGCCCGCAATCGGAAAGATGTGGGTTCAGCTCTCCATCAAGTAATATGTTCTCTGACTTAAAGTTTTGATGAACAACAGAGGGTGAGCAAATTTCATGCAGATACCTGGTAAGAACAGACAGTTGGGGACACAATAAGTACTGTGTAAAATAAATGTGAAAATTCTACAGCCAAATAATCTTGAATTTAAGGAAGGTAGTTTTTAATGTCGACCAACAGCTAGAAGAGTTAGTGGTTAATTGGCATCAGATGCCAGGAAGCTCTTATGTCCACTAAGAATGTGCCTTTCAGCACCCGCTACTGTGATACTGTCCCCCGGAGTGTGAAAACTCAGGGAACCTGTAGCTTTAAAATGTGGCAATAATCATCATATAGACTTACTCAAGAGCACGTGCACTCCCCAACGCAATCTTGACACGAGTGTTCCAGGTCAACGGTTTACTGTATTCATCTTCAAGATGTAAGAAGTCATGAAGGGATCCATTCTTATGGAACTCGTAAATTAGCAAGTGCTGCCCATGTTCTGAGCAATAACCAACCAGCTCAGTAACATTTGAATGATGTAACTGGGAAATACTGGCAACAACTTCAGTGAAATCTCTGCTATGGTTGTCAATCACTGAAGAATTAATCTTTTTCACAGCCAATACCTGTCAAAATGACAATTTCACAATGTCAAAGACGAATCATTATTTAACCTCCCCTTTCACTTGTTCTTTCGGTCAATATGTAATGTTTTTCTTCGTCTGAGGCTCTGAGCTTCACATATTTCAATTGATAAATTTTACTAGCAAGTGTATAATCATTTTCCTGGGTTTTTTAACCTTACTATAGCTGATAATTTTTCGTAATTTAACATAAGGTCTGAACAAGAAAAGCAGGAGGTATACCTTTCCATCATCAAAATGAGCACGATAAACACGACCAATAGACCCTTCTCCAATAAGATTTTCAGAGCTAAAACTGTCAGTGGCCATCTGCAAATCTGCTATGGAAAATGATTTTACATTGTCTGGCACGCGCGCAGGCACTTTTGTCACGATAGGCTTATTCGAGAAGTCTTCATCATCAAATGATTTGTGGCGATCATGTGGTGGAGGTTTAATATTTATTGCGGCAACTGCATCAAATGTGGTTGTGTTGAGTGAGGATGACGAATGCACAGACTTCAATTCTGCAAATTAGAAACAGGCTTTACATTATCAATTTAATAATAATTCAAAATACTTCAAATTCAGGTTAAAAGGGCATTGAGTATTGGAATACACGAAGGCAATTTTGATGAGTATTGGAGTAACTTTGATAACTCAAACCAATGATAATTAATCGGTCCATTGAAACTACATTTGTAACAAATCTGTGGAACGCGTGTCTGCAGTTTAAAAAATATTGAATGACCATATAGGGACAGCAAAACCACAAGAAAGTAGCAGACTTACCTTGCACATCACTTGAATCAAGAGGGACAAATGGCTTATCCATGTCAGTCTTCTCTACATCATGGGATGGCCTGCGTAATCTTCTCTTAAATATGACAAAACCAACTATTGCCACAACCAGAAAAATAGCCAAAATTATGCCAACAATGGCACCGGCACCAAGACCGGAGCCTGAACTTTCTGATGACTTTTTGCGGCTTCCAGAATTTTTATGACTGGGGGCGCCAGGAGGTGGTGGAGGCGCGGGGCCTGAGCTCCATGAGTTACCACCCTTCCTACAAAGACAAAAACCTGCAGATGTCAGCTTACCACCCTTCTTATAAAGTCATTGAGTGGCAGTATTGTCGATTCAAAACGCACCAGCACTAAAATAAGACAATGGACTTGACAAAATTACACTATACATTTAAAGATTCCAAAAACAGAGGTGAGAAGTCAAGAAACGCATACTGCAGATTTATATTCTCCAACTCTTTTGGAATCCAGCCAGTGAAGTGGTTATTCGCAACATTCCTACAAAAGAGAAATATTTTATTAAGAAAACTGTCATATGCAAGTGTAGTCCTAAACCTAATAGTGATCATAGACAAAGTAAAACTAACAAAGTCTCAAGAGGTAGGTCGGCAAGAACGTCAATTGTGCCTGTGAACTGGTTGTTCTGCAAATCTCTGCAAAATATTAGCAAATCCATCTTAAGACAAAAAATTTAGTTAAGAACATATTGCTTTGGAAGAGGAACGAGAGGGGTGTTATGAAGATGGAAAGAGCACTAACAAAGAGGTTAAACTGGTCAATGAACTCATTGTTGTAGGGAGGTTGCCTGTAAGAGCGTTGTCAGAGATATCCCTGAAACATCATCACTGTCAGTTGTTATCATCAAACTCATTTCAAAGAAAGAGAACCTACAAGTTCTTTTCTATATCTACATGCAGAAGACACGCGTTATAAGTTTGTTTGACGAAATGAAATTCTTCATCTCATTTCGGACTCCACAAGAAATGAGGAAAGTCGACAGATAGAAAAACTGCGCAGTTCTCAGAAATAAATAAAATGTAAACTGCGAGTTAGGTCACCTAACATTACTTGAACTCTATAAACATAAGTACTGCAGAAGAAATGGAGAGCAAATTCAACAAAGAAAAATCATGCAATTTTCAAGAAGTAATGAATGCCAACGAGAAATTTCTAAAGGCTAGATACAACTAAAATAAAAGCAATGAAAAAGTATAGAAATGGGGAAGACATCTCACATTTTAGTCAATGAAGTAAGCTGAGAAAAATCGATGCCCAGTTGTCCATTGAATTGATTCTGGCTAAGGTCTCTATCCTCATAAACAAAAACAAGCCTCAGTTACATTCTTTTTGTAAAGAAAATTTATTATGAAAAGAGAAAGAAACTTACAGCTCCTTTAAAGATTTCATTATAGAAATTGAATAGGGTAATCCTCCATTGAAATTGCAACTGGCAAGGTTTCTGAACAAGAAATAATAGCCTAAGATCATTATCCGGAAATCGACAAAATAAACAGAAACTCAGATCACCTAACACTAGAACTGAAATTCTTTCATCACAAAAGTCAAAACTAATGAAATGTATGAACCAAAGCAAGAGAACATGGTAACATACAATCGGACAACATTTGGCGGGAGGTTATAAGGCACCGTGCCTCCGAAATTATTGTGGCTTAAGTCACTGCAAATTTTAAAACAGAATTTAGAAAAAGAACAAACCACAAAGAAGCGGTGAGAACAATAATAAGGATGGCTCTAGAGTATTACAAGTCAGTGACCGACTGCAAATTTTGAAGCGAATACCCAATTGACCCAGTAAGACCAAGGTTTGGTATTTTTCTGCCACAACATTGGAAAAAGCAAGTATGAGACTTAGATGTGAGCACAAAATCGTTAAGGTAGTACTAAAGAAAAAAAAAATGTAAACTTACATTTGTGTAACTTTAGAGCCTGAGCAGGTAACACCTTTCCATGACTGACCACACGGATCACCACCACTTGCAGTCCATCCAGTTAGTTGTGAAGGTGAGTTCATGCTGGTAAACATGCCGTTGAGAGCAGCAGCTGCAAATTAGAGCGTGACAAATAATGTCATATTCACAGCTAAAAATTGTGTCAGTCATAAGAAATGTTGTTGAAGGTCCGATATACTACTTCCATCACATTTTAACTGTACGCATTTGACTTTGGCTCAACTGATGTCAACTTAAACCACCAATTTCCTCACATATGAAAGTAATATCTATTGCATTTAATTGATCAAAACAACTATTTCTTATTATCTTCCTTCAAAGCTGTAGCTATTACACATTTTGTGATAGAATACCGGTCAAAGTTGAGATCATTTGACAATTCATTTCGTGATTGAAGTACGTGCAGGAAGAAAGTATAAACCAAGTCAACTTCAATGATCAAAGTGGCAAGACATCCCCCTTCATGGCAACAACTACATGAACATGTTGGCAAAAAATCATGAAATCTTATTCCAAGTCAACTTTTTTGAAACAGTTGAATATGATTATCATGAATACAACGACATTGATCATCAACAGTGCACCACCTCTTTGACCAATACTGACAGAACCACCTTTGATTGTCGAAGCTAGTAGCCTTGCGGAAAAGACCAGATAAACTAACATAGCAAATGTCATCAACACCACAATTTCGGCAATCAATAAAATTACAATTAAAGTCAAATTCAAGACACCATTAACATCAACCTTCATTTCAGAAAAAAAAAAAGAAAAAAAAACAATTTTTACACACACCCAAAAACACACAGAACAATTCAGTAAAAGCAATGTCAGCAGAACAAAAAAAAAACCCACAAAACAAATAAATCAACAACCAAAGTTCCCACTTTTCTATAACCAAGGAATTCCAAAGGGAAAATGATCACATAACATAAACAATTGGCTATAAACAATGCAAAATTGCGGGATTACTCCAGTGTCTAAAGGGCTCCAGCAAATTGCGGGATAAGGGATGGTCGGATGTACGCAGTCTTACCCATTGCCCCTATGCTAGTAAAACAATCAATCAATACCAAAAAAACGATAAATTGCGGGGTAAGGTATGGTCGGATGTACGCAGCCTTACCCATTACCTCCGTTAGCAAAACCATCAATCAAATACAAAAAAATCAATCCTCACACAAACCAGTGCAGATAAAAAGATTAAACAAACACACAATGCCAGAAACCATTACCATTAACTTAAAAAAACTATAAATCAAAAGTCAAAAATAAAAACTACCCAGATGTCATAAACCAATAAAGATAACAGTAAAAACAGTACAGTAAAAAAAAAGTTGAGTTCTTTACCATCAGTTTGATCTGTATCAGCATTTATAAAGCTTAAACCTGCAATTAAAATGCAGATTACTAGGAGCATCCATTGCTCCATTATCATAACTCAATCTATCTCTCTGCTACTTTTTTTTGTTGTTTTTTTCCTTTATAATTCTTCTCTCTTTGATAATTTTTTTATATACTGTATATAATTATTTATTTTCTCCTCTTTCTTCCAGTAAAGGCTAATCAAGCAGACAGTGATGGGATTAATCTTTTATTTTTGTTAATTAATTAGTGGGTTTTATTTGCTGAATTTTTTTATGTATTATTTTTTTTTTTTGTAAATTCCTTGTAATTTCTGACCGACTAATTGTAGAAATAGTCGTGTAATAAAAATGAAAGGTGATGTTTATATTGTATTGTATCTGTATTTAAGCTGGCAGCACGATACACCTCAACTCAACAACTATCATTGCTCATACATGGCCCTCTAATTTTAATGTAAGTCTCTATGCAACGGCTATATTCGTCATAAGTTTGTGACGGATTAAATATTATTCATATAGATAGATAAGACAAAAATAGAGTGCCTAAAGAGTCACAAATGAGTTGTCATGTAAATTTTTAACCAATCACAAACTTGTGATAAATATTGCTCATTACAAATGAGAATTTGTGTTAATTTTATAATTTTTGTCCCATTAAGACGATTATTTATGGATTCTTTGCTCGGTATTCGTTTTCGTTTTTAGGGTCTTATCTTGTATCTTAATATCTTGTCTTTTAAATACAAGACAAGATGAGGAGGTACTAAAATATGAGATGGAATACGAAAATTGGATATAGTATCCAACTATTTTTGAGGGCATGCCTATTGCCAATTTGTCACCCATCTTTTTGCTATTTCCACGAAATTGTTGGTATAAGGAAGAGGTATAAATTATTTTTGGTACATGGAATCAATTGTGGAAATAGCAATATGATGATCGAAAACAAACATGTCATTTTTCATGGTAAATAAACTATATTTCTGATGTATTTCATCAAATGGTGTAGTTTCTGAGCTTTAAAATAAAGTTTTTGAACTTTGTTTTAAAAATTATTAGTTTTATTATAAAAATTTTGAGTTCATTTATTAAAACATTAAGCTCAAACAATTATAATATAACTCAAAAAAAATTACATATAAACTCAGTTAAATTTGAGTTTTAGCGGTAAAAAATCAAAATATAACTTATAAATTTTAAAAAACTTAGAAGAAATACACATAAATTCAATTACATATTAGGCATGTTGTAGTACATAATATGAATGTTCCTTTTTTTCCCATTTTTAAATTGTCGTGAATAATCTTAAGATTGGAGACATTAATTTTGTCTAAATGATTTGAAATCTTCGAGCAAATTAATCCAAGATTTTAAATCTTTTTTCCTAGTAATATTATCGAGTTTTATTTCATTATCCTGATTTTACACATTTTTTTGGAAATATATCACAAGGACAGAATCATTATGATGATCCATTAATTAATGGGTGTTAATTTTCGTAGTACAAATTTTACTTAATACAGTACGTACTTCCCGAAGTATCCACTACTACAAAAACAGGCAACTACAACGGCCCTTTAACAACGCTTATTAACGAAAATGACGAAAAGACGTTGTTGAATGGATTATTAGAC
>VHZZ01000242.1:11129-27275 GCA_009801015.1 Silene noctiflora
ACAACCTAGAGTTAGTTATTCTCATATAGTTAAGTCGGTTTATGCATAGTATATATAGGATGCCATGATCTTATGTAACTAACACAATATATCAACATATAATTTGCACACTCAATCTATACAATATAATTCTCTCGATTTCTCTCTCTATTACTCTTTATCATACTTTCATATTCCTCATGAAGATGATCAAACATCTTCAATTTTCGTATTTATGCAAGATAATGTCAGAATAAGTTCGTCAATTGGTCTCGAGCATTTGTGTTTTTTTGTGAATTTGCTTTGGGTATTTTTCATTAAAATCTATTGTATAAATTTGGGTTCAAGTATTTGCTTTGGAAGTTGAGACATATTCAAGGGGGATTTCGTACAATTTGATGAGAATTGTAGTTGTAACTGTTGCCGATAGATAATGGAATGAGAATTGTAACCGTTGTTGACATGGCTGTTTAAGGTCACGGGCAATCACGGGAGGCGGAATCGGGCCTCCGTTTTTGGCATCCCCAAATTTTATTGATAAAATTTAGGGATATTTTACGGTGTACCCCCGAGTTTTTTGGTTTTCTATGTTGTATCCTTACATTTTTTATATTCTACATTGTACCCCTAAACTTCTTAGTTATTTCTCTATCATGACCTTCTTTAACTCTCCGTTACCATTATCACTATCAAACAACCATATTTTGACTCTTAATCTGACATATCAATTTTGTATCACCATCCTATGTGAAAAGCATCACAAATCACTTTTAATAAACACAAACTATTATTAAAAACCTCAGTTATGATTCATGAAATGATAATGGAGATTTGATTAAATTTTGGTTAGATTCGTATACTATTTGGTGGGTTAATGGTAATTCGGCGAATTAAGAAGTACATGAGTAGGTTATCGAGTAATTGGAATGGTAAATAAACGATTTAATAGATCAATTAGTAAACTAACATATTAAAGACAACAAATAAAGTCATTGTATAGACTAATGTATAGAGTTCAGGGGTACACCATAGAATTTGAAAATTGTAGGGGTACACCATAGAAAACCGAAAAACTCGAAGGTACACCATAGAATATCCCTAAAATTTAATATAAACCTTGACATATATTATATGTGCATTTATATTTGGGGCCTCATATTTTTGTGGTGTACCAGACCTTCATTTACTTTGAGGCCCCCCTGATTGTCGTTGATAGATGAACCATCCCATAGAGTCAACAACCAATAACACCTTAAGGTAATGGGATGAAAATTGTAACCGTTGTCGATGATAGAATTGTAACCGTTGTCGATGATAGATGAACCATTTTGGTTGTTAACTCTATAAGATGAATGTTTCCATATATAAGATACGATTTATAAAAAAATGTATCGAACAATGTTTCGGCAAAATTTGAAACTGGATATACGATTTTTGATACTGTTCCTTTTTTTAGTAGAAAATATCAAAATAAAATCATTAAACCACAAAACGTCACGTATATCCGTGATTCCTTCTTATTACTCTTCTACATTTTTAAGTAATTTACTCTCTATTTAATAGTCTTTTAAGTTACTAAAAGGAATCAAAAAATCACCAATAAAAATTAAAATAAGGCATAAATTGAACTCAACACCGTATATTGTATATATAGAAAATCCGTATCGAATAAGGATACTCAAAATTGAGATTTTTAAAACCAGATATTCAAAACCGTATCGAATATCCGGTTTGCTCACCCCTACTTAAAATTAAGTCAATAAATGTATAATGCAACAAGACCTGAGAAATGACTCAACCGGGACAGGTTAGTTTGGGCTTGCAAGAATTCGGGTCGGCTAAGGTCATTTCAAGTTCAGGTCATTCTCGAATCTGTTATTTCAAGCCCTTTAAGGATAATGATCGACTTGTAACAATAAACTTTTAGGTCGGGTTGTGTTGCTTGAATACTTGAAATGCAAACTATGAAAAAAAAAAAAAAAAAAGAGATAATATAATGACAAATGTATTATTAATGATATTGTGTATTGAATTTACCCTAATTACAAGTTTACAACACTCAAAATAAACGTGTGGTTGTGTGTCTGTATACGAAGTATTATATACGGAGTATATAAAAATAAACAAGTGTAATACAAAATTCCCATGTATATGTCGTAAGGTACTCCGCAATAAGATGTACTTGAGACTCGGTATCTAGTTTTATAAAATCCGACACAATTCAATTAAAAAACAGTTGGTCTCCTTTACGACGGAGAAAAAAATGTTCAATTTATAATAAAAAGTAATTTCCAATTTACGAGAATTTCCATAAATAGGTTGAGCATGCACCGTATTTATCAAGAACGAGCTTTGAAAGCCCATAGGAGCAGTAACACTGCTCCGATAATTACTCCAATATACGTGTAGTCAATGTTGACATGAAGGGTATTATTGGCAATATTGATTTGAAGGCCAACATTGTCATTTCCATATCCAACTGGTCCAACATTTTGTTGACCAAATGCGTTAGTGTTCTCACCAATATCAGCATCCACTTCTGCAAAACAATGAGAAGATAATGTATTAACACGAATTATAAAATAACACGATATTACGTTGTAAGACGATCTATTTTTATAAGAAAATTATTCATTTAATGTTAATAAAGAAGTTCTTTTAAATAAAAAGATCGTATGTCCGTCTTATAATATAAATCCGTCGCACACAATTTACTACGGAATACTCCCTCTTATCCACACCAATGATAACAAGGGGAATATGGGTTATTTAAGAAAATGAGGAAAAGTAAGGGATAAAGTTGGAAAGTTTGATTGGGATCACTTGAATAATATAATGTTTTTGGGTTTAGGTGGTTTAAATGGTAGGTGGGTGGGTGACTATTTGATGACAAACTTGTAAATAGGTAGTTGATAGAAGGATATCCTAGTCATTTTTAGGCCAAATAAGATATGTTATCATTGGTGTGGATCGTCCATTCTAGATAACTGTTACCATTGATATAGATCGAAGGGAGTATTATATAACGAGAAGTATCAAGGGAAATATTTCAGAATACATAGCTACTAGCGCGGATTTGTAAAGAATAATTAGGTTAAGGTTTAATCTAATGACTCCAGGATAAATATTTAAGACTTCAAAGGTGATTAATAATTTAACATATATGAAAAATTAGCGGGGATCCCTCGCGTCATAATTAAGGTCCTTCACTGATGTAGTTCTCGTAGTCGACCTGACTCGAACCTCAGCTAAAAATTGACTCGACTAACCCAACGCATAAACGGCCCAAATCCAACTTGTATGTAGTCATGACCCGATATGTTTATAGCTTACCCGAACCTGACTCGAGTTGACCGACTGCCAACTCTACCCAGAGCATAAAGCTCAAGGGTGGGAGTAGGGTTGGACGCTAGGTTGGGCTAGTGCTGTAATACCCGTCCCATTGGGTGACCCGTTGACCGACCTTAAGTACCTTTGACTAGTTAGACTCGTTGTCTAGATGCACAACTCTACCTAGTATAAGAAACTCGGCCGAGTATGTCGGTACCCGACCGAGTGTACGGAAGACATCGTAATATAATGTTTCGCGGAGGTCATACCTCGAATTAATTTCATTTCATTTCTTCTTTTCGCAACCCTAAAATCAGAACCTCTCTTCTCCCTCTACCTTTCACCTTCCTACCTACCTTTCAAGTCGCTACCTTAGAGACACCATGGGGATGAATGCAGGCGTCGGGACCAGTCTAGTCAACCATTCTCTTTGTAAGGTAAGTCACCATCATCATCTATAGGTTTTGGGTTAGGGTTATGATTGTGTGTAATCTGGTTGTACCATCGTTGTAGGGAGCGATTGTGATGGTCCGTGATCGTGTATGCATTGATTGATGCTTCTTGGATTGTTGTCCAGGTAGGGTTTCCCTAACTCAGTTGACTGTAGAATGATATGTATTACAATGTGACGATCTTTGCTACTGTTTTATGATATGATTATACTATGTTTATGATATGGATGTGGTTGTTGGAGTTTGGAGTTGGTTTTGTGAGCCATTGTGAGAGATGATCTCACCCCCATTGTTCGCCTCCTGTGTTTCTCGACGCAAGGGGAATGTGCACATTAATGAACTTGGGTTCGCTCATGCGTTACGGTCCCCACTGGCGGTGTGGATTACCTGTTGCGATGAGTAATCTGGCAGGGCTACACCACTCAGGGTGTAGTCAATTACTGGTTACTATTGGAGCATGGAGATTAGTTATTGTTACTGTGGCTGTACATGTTTATTATGTTGTCATATTGTTGTATAGTTGACTGGCCCTGTTTCTGTTTTCAAAACTGTGATGATCCATTCGCGGATGGTGAGCAGGTTGACATACAAGGGTAGTTGATGTCATGGATGCTTTGTTGCTTGGTGTTTTCCTTGGGATGGGAGATCGTTATGTTGTACTAAACTTTAATATGTAAAGTTATGTTGTCTTTCAGTTCTAGCTGTAACTTGTAAAGTAATTAATATATATGTTCTGGGATGGTCAATTTGATATGTACTTACCTCGGGCAACCGAGATGTAATACTACGGTTTCCTCTACCTGTGGTGACTCGACCGAGTAGACCCTACTCGATCGAGTGGGTTGGTGTCCTTTCATATCAGGTTCTGGAAGTGAGGTACTCGATCGAGTATGCGAGATACTCGATCGAGTAAGGGTCACTCGATCGAGTAGGCCAGTTACTCGATCGAGTAAGTGTCACTCGATCGAGTAAGCAAGTTACTCGATCGAGTATGTAAGTTACGGGCTGTTTAATAGAATTGTGGATATCGCGAGATTGGTTCATTATTTTTCGTCATTTTCTTTCTTCTTCCAAAACTCTCTGAAAATTATTGAGAAACCTCCATTGTCATCTCGCGCTATTCACAACSCGAAGCTTAAGTCCGTAGATTTCCGCGTCGATCTCACTATTGCATTCTGTGTTTCAAGGGTAAGTCCTCAGTACGTTGGTTATACCTTTCTACCGTTGTTCGTTAAACCCTAATTTGGGAATTAGGGCAGATTATAGAGTTGATCTCGTAATTTATCGTTTATAGCTTATATTTCAATTAAACATTCTTATATCGACCTTATGCGCGCCTAGCACCGTGACTATGACCTTCGACTACTGGACTTTCGCCTGACCGTGTTGTAGATGGTGGTTGACGCCATGACTGGGCTGTACGGTGACTATGGGGTGTTTCGTGTGGTGGTGTCGGGTAGAACCGGGTTTGGAAAAAAAAGGGAAATTGAACCCAGAATCGTGGCTAGACTTACCTGGGTTGAGGGTGACTGGTCTGGATAGGTGTGGTCGACCGTAGTGGGAGTGGTTGAAGGGGTAAAGGTGGTGGCTTGGGCGGCAGGGTGGTCGGGATCTGCAAAAAAGGGGTTTTGGGAGTGTTTCTGTGAAACCGTCTTAAGACGGGTTTGGTTGTTGTTGTGGTTGCGTCGTGGGTGATTGGACCCCACTACTGAAACCACCGTGTGTTAGAGGCGACATTGGTGGTGGCCAGAGGTGGCGTAGGTGGTTGGGTGGCTGCGTGTGTGGGGGGTTTAGTGAGGTGGTTGCGGTATGTGTTCTGAAGGGGATTCGTACAGCAAGTGACTAGGGCGGGCTGGTTTGGCTAGTTGGCTAGGACCCAGATGACTGGTGGGGACTACCGTGGTGCGGGATGACTGACCACGGTGGGGGACTGTGGTGAAGGCTGTGTTTGGTGGGGTTTTGGGCGTGTTTGTATGACGGGTTGAAGGGGGTGTGATTCGTGTTTTGTTTTCGTAGCTATGAAACGTTATTAATTCATGTAATTATGTATTTAGTAGAATTAATTAATAATTAGTAAATAATATAATCCTTAAAGTAATACAATAATCGAATAACAAATTAATTATCAAATACTTGTTTTTAGGTGACGGTTTCGAGGTGGAGTATTTATAATTATTGCTTGGATTTTTGCTAACGGATTTTGCTAGCTATGAGGTAGGAAATATCTACTCAACTGTAATGTATATTATTTACTGGCATGTTTACCTGTATGACTATACTGTTGGATGGATTACTGTGTTGGATGAATATTAAAGGCATGTGTTTATATTATTTTGGATGTTGGCATGACATGCATTCATATTGTGTCGGAAGTTGGAGATGATTATATTGTTTTAGGCCCAGGCTGGCGCTGCATTTGGCAGGCTTGACCCTGGTGTCCTCAGGCGTTGTCCTGGTTCTCAACGACGATTGAGTTATACCTCGGCCTAAGGAATGGCGGGGTGGGAGTTTCGATATGTGCTCACGGGGAGTATCAGAGTTGTATTGGATGCGGAGGTTCATCGGTTGCATTATCTCATTATTTTGTGTGCATCTATTACTGTTATTGTTTTTTATTTATATCCTACTCAACCTTGTGGTTGACAGTGTATTCGTGAACACCTGTGATGAACCAATTATTGGGAAGCAGATTGATTGGCAGGTTTTGAATTGACTGAGCTGGGAGCTGGATGGCGTGAGGCTACAGGAGAACTTAGAAGTCTAGATCACTTTAGTTTAATTATTCAGTTTATTTTCCTCTGCGACTGTAATTTATTTATTTAAAGTGTTCTGGATTTGGTTTTGCAATAATGGCTTTAACGCTATATTTAATTTAAAGTATTGTTGTTCGTTTATCTTTGTAATCACTGTCTTAGACAACTCAGATGGTAACAGTCTTATTTATTTGGGAATGTCTTGCTAAAGGCTCCTGAATAAATAGGGGTGTTACAAAGTGGTCTCAGAGCGAACGATCCTCAGTCCTAAAACAAATGAACCTAATGAATTTAGGATGTGTCTAATAAAATGAACCCGGGTAGAAACTGTTAGGAGCCCCTCTAGGCTTAGGATGAGTAAGGGGCCTCCTCACACCAAACTTCTGGTCCTTTCAGTTTTGAACCGGTTACCTTGAGAGATTGAACGAGTGGGGTAGCTAGAAATATTTTGTGTCTTAAGGGTCAATTGTTGCCTCAAGGTGGAAATTGTTTGCCTTGAGATAGAAATTTCTAACCTTATTGCAGGATGCAGATTTAGGTAAGAAAATATGACAATGATGACCTTAAGGCCATGTGAAATATGAAGCATTGTAGCAAATTTTCGCCAAATGGATGGATTATGTATATGTTATGATATAAAATGGTTGATAATAGAATTTTTCCGTGTACATGTGAAATAATAAAATTAAGATGTTGTATGTTTTATGCATGGATGATTGTATGTATTGCATGAAGTAGAAATCATTATGTCTAGTGATATGTGGAATGTGTTTCCCTAAGCCATGCATAGTTATTATTATTTAGCAAATATAATTATCATTGTCTGGTTGGTTGGCCTTTGGCCAGCCGATCAACCTCACATTGTTTTGATTGCTGGAAATAAATGTTTTAATTATTCTATGCCTAAATTTTTAAGCAGAAGCTTATGTGTATTGTTTATTTTATATCAGAATCATGTATCCTAAGAGAGCTACATCTACACCCACTACCATGTCTCAAGAGGAGATTGATCGTTTGATTGCCATGAATGAAGCCTTTACTGCTACATTAAAGTCAAAAGGAGACAGTCAGGATCCAGCTAAGATGAGTGATATCATTTCAAGACACAACCCAACCAAGTATGACAGATTGGGAGAGCCAACTTTACTGGGAGATTGGCATAGATAGTTTGACAACTTGTTCGAGCTGATAAAGTGTAATGCGGAGATGCAAGTAGACCAGGCTGCTTATTATTTAAGGGGAAAGGCTGGAGTATGGTGGACTAGCAACAAGGAGGATATAAGGGAAGCTAGCCTCGGGAATAATAATCCTTATGTGAAGTGGTCGGCATTTAAGAAGGTGATGAGAGCTGTATTTGTTCCCGAGCATATCAAGAGCAAAATGAGGGCAGAAGTTGATTCCTTTAAGATGACATAGGACATGACTGTGGAGACCTATTATAATCGATTTATGGAGCTGCCTGAGTATGTAGTAGACTTGAACTTCAGTGAAGAAATCTTATCACTAGGGTTTGAGAAGGGGTTGACAATAAATATTAAGAAGTGGCTGACAGCTGGTCAACCGGAAAGCATGGATGATATTTATCAACGGGCTGGACATACTGAAAGAATTGCAGACATGCTTAAGGAGGAGAAGAAGGAAAAGGGGGAGAAAAGAAAGAGTGATGCCGCAGGAGAGGCGGGAAGTAAGAAGCAAAATGTCAACCAATATCGCAAATTTTTCTCTAACAGTGCACCGGCGGGGTCCTTTGGTCGTGGCACTGGAGGCCGAATGGTGTCAGGAGGAGCTGGCGGGATAACATGCTTTCGATGTGGAAGATCGTGACACAATAAGGTGGATTGCAGAGCTAATTTATCTAATCAAGGTGGAGGTTACCGCACTCCTACTTCAGGCTATGTGAATAATCAAAGATCTAGTGGCTGGGGCAATCAAAGAAACTTCAATAATAATTCTACTCCAAACCGCTTCAAAAATAACCAAGGCAATGGGAATAACAACTTTCAGAAGATAATGAATAGTGGAAGACAACAGACTGGGACAACTGGGACTAGCCAGGGAGGAGCCAAGAGTAGGGGGAAATTATTTATGATGGGGAGAGAAGCTGCGGAAGAGGATGCTCATGTTGTCACGGGTACCTTTCTTGTTAACTATGCACTTACTTATGTTTTATTTGACTCGGGGGCTAACCATTCCTTTATTTCTAGTGAGCATGTCAAGACTTTAAAATTAGAATAATTTGATGTGATTAAAGACTTAGTTGATATACCTTCAGGGAACCCTATACCTTGTAGTTGAGTCTATAAAAATGTGCCTGTTAAAATTGGGTAGGTTGTCTTTATTACCAACTTAATTGAGTTTACTTTGGGAGGTTTTGAGGTGATCATTGGGATGGATTGGTTGGGAAAATATAGAGCCTTTATTGATTGCCACCAAAAGAAGGTCACCTTAAAGGGACTTAAGAGAGTAAGAGTGTCTTATAGCGGATTTGTGGTTAAACCAAAGATGAAGCTCATATCAACAATTACCTTGAAATTTTGCTTGAGGAAGGGAGGACGATTAATTTTGTGCCATGTAAGGGACATGAGGGATGAGGCGCCAAGTGCTGGGGTCATCGAGTTAGTAAGGGACTTTCAGGATGTGTTTCCAGATGAGATACCCGGGTTACCACCTCAAAGGGATATTGACTTTGGCATCGACTTAAAACCTGGAACTGGACCTATTTTTAAGGCACCTTATAGAATGGCACCTAAGGAGATGGAGGAGCTCAAAAAGTAGTTGAAGGATTTGTTAGATAAGGGTTATGTGAGACCAAGTGTGTCACCTTGGGGAGCACCTATTATTTATGAAGAAGAAGGATGGTAGCATGAGACTGTGCATTGACTATAGGGTGTTAAATAATGTGATCATAAAGAATCGGTACCCTTTGCCTCGAATTGATGATTTATTTGACCAGTTAAGTGGGGCTGGAATATTTTCTAAAATTGCTTTGAGGTCGGGATACCACCAGTTGAGGATTAAGGATGAGGATATTCCAAAGACTGCATTCAGGACTAGATACGGACACTATGAATTTGTTGTTATGCCATTTGGATTAACTAATGCACCGGCAGTCTTCATGGACTTGATGAACCGTGTGTTTAGTCCCTATTTGGATCAGTTTGTAGTTATTTTTATCAACGATATCCTGGTGTATTCTAAGGATAGGGAAGAACATGAGAAGCATCTAAGAATTGTGTTGCAGACCTTGAGGGAGAATAATCTCCATGCTAAGTTGAGTAAATGTGAGTTCTGGTTGGAGAAAGTTGCCTTTTGGGGGCATGTAGTGTCTAAGGATGGTGTGTCGGTGGATCCAAGTAAAATTGAAGCTGTTTCCAAGTGGGAGAGTCCGAAAAAATGTAGGTGATGTCCAGAGTTTCCTATGGTTGGCTGGCTATTATAGGAGGTTTGTAAAGGACTCCTCAAAAATAGCTAAGCCTTTGACTAGTTTGATGAGGAAACGGTACAAGTTAAAATCGGATGAGAGTTGTGAGAAGACATTTCTAACTTTAAAGGAACGCCTGACTACAACTCCTATTCTGGCTTTACCTGAAGGGAGTGAGAATCTTAAGGTATATACTGATGCCTCAAAAAATGGATTGGGATGTGTGTTGATGCAAAATGATAAGGTGATCGCTTATGCTTTAAGGCAGCTGAAACTGTATGAAGAGAATTACCCAACGCATGATCTTGAATTGGGAGCAGTGGTATTTGCACTTAGATTGTGGCGCCATTATCTATACGGGGCTACTTTTAAAGTGTATTCTGACCACAAGAGTTTGAAATAAATTTATACCCAGAAAGATTTAAACAAGTAAACATGAAGCAGAGAAGATGGATCCAGTTAATTGGAGACTATGATATGGAGATTGTGTATCACGAAGGAAAGGCTAATGTTTTGGCAGATGCATTGAGTAGGAAGTCAGTCCATGCTCTATGTACTGCTATGTCAAGAATATTACAAGAGGAAGTGGAGAAAATGGGCATTTGCATGATCTGGAAAGGTGAATCCATGGGAGAGTTAACAGTGGAATTGGAGTTGTATGCTGAGAGCAAGGAAAAGCAGGAGGAGGACGAGAAGATCAAGAGGTGGCTCTCGGTTATGGAAGGTGCCGAAGGGTCAGAGGGAAATTCTAAGTTCAAAATTTATGATGATGGAAGTCTTAGGTTTGCAGGAAGGTGGTGTGTACCAGATGATGAAGAATTAAAGAGAAAGATTTTAACTGAAGCTCATTCTACTCCATATTCTGTTCATCCTGGAGGAGATAAGCTATATAAAGACTTGAAGAAAAATTTCTGGTGGCCTAAAATGAAGAAGGGGGTGGCTGAGTTTGTTGTTAGATCTCTGGTTTGTCAAAGAGTAAAGGGAGAGCATAAGAGACCTCAGGGTAAGATTCAATTATTAGATGTACCTGAATGGAAGTGGGGGAGCATTTCAATGGACTTCATTGTGGGATTGCTTGGGACTCAGAGGGAAAATAATATGATATGGGTGATAGAGGATCGATTGACTAAGTCGGCTCACTTCATTCCTATGAAAGACACTTGGAGTAAAGCTAAGTTGGCTAAGGCATATATCAAGTATGTGGTGAAGCTTCATGGTGTTCCTAAGGACATCATTTCTGATAGAGACTCAAGGTTTATATCTAATTTCTGGTAGGAGTTACAATGTTTGATAGGGACCCAGTTGAAAATGAGCACTGCATTTCATCCAGCTACTGACGGTCAGACTGAGAGCACAGTTCAAACCCTGGAAGATATGTTAAGAGCCTGTGTAATAGAGTTTGGAGGATCATGGGAGGAGAGGTTGGATTTAATAAAGTTTTCATACAATAACAGCTATCATGCTAGTATTGGTATGACACCTTTTTGAAGCCTTGTATGGGAGGAAGTGCAGGAGTCCAGTTTGTAGGGATGACAGAGCTAATGTGGTGGTGTTAGGACCTGAGATGATATAAGAAATGGTGGAGCAAGTGCAAGTGATTCGACAAAAGATGCGTGCAGCACATGATAGACAGAAAAGCTATGCAGATTTGAAGAGAAGTGAGATAGAGTTTGTTGTGGGAGATAATATAACACCCGTAAATTTTATAAATGATTTTAAAAGTAACTTAATAATTCAATTAGGATTAATTAAATTTAAATCATAATTTCGGATAAAATATATATATTTTAAGCATAATAAGTATAAATATAATATTATGTTCCGTCTTGAGTGTATAGTAGCCTTAAGACGTATTTTAAGCCATTTCCGACTCAAGTTGAGTTGTTTTGGGCCTAGATTTGTTTAAGGACCCATATTTCACCATTTTCCACTCAAAACCCTCACAAACCCTCCTTCTTCCTCTCATTTCTCAGCAAACCCCATTAAAAGAACAACACCATTGTTGCTCCCTTTCACCTGCAACCTTCAACCTTCAAACTTTCATAACTCCTTCGTTTCTCAATTAAATAAGTCGATTTTCATGTCATTCTTCTCCTTTTCTCATTCCTCATCTTTATAAGTAAGAAAGACGACATTTTATTTCCCCTTTGGCAAAATTCGAAATCCTTAAACCTCATTTATGGGTGAATTCTTAAATTAATTCTTCTTATTTGGTGTTTAGGTGAAGGCTTAGACGAACCGAAGGCGGATAGCTACGTGGTTGACGACTCATTGGACAAGTGAAGAGTTTATAAGGTAACGGTAATAGGTTACTCGACATTACACTTGAATTTTGTGTTTAATTGCATTAAATGTGTGGTTTACAGGTTAAAGTTCGTTAATTTATATACTTGGTTACATATCTTACTTTGTTCATGATTCATGATGTTCCTCTTATGTGGATTGTGAACAATTGGGTTAGTTTTATGTTTGATGTGATAAAAATGTCATCTTTGACATGTTTATTTGTTATGTCCAAATTCATTAAATGATGATGGATTCCTTGTAAAAATGGAGTATATCGGATGTTGAGTTGCCTTACATGCTATTTTTATGCTTCATACGTGTTTCCGTTTCATGAGCATGCTATAAATTCATGTTGAAAATATGTTGTTTGGTTTTTTGCTGAAAATCGTGTTCAGGTGTCCCCTGCCGGTGGACCGGCTCCGGTGCCCTTGACCGGCTGGGAACATTCTGTTCAATTTTGTTAAATTTATTGTTGAGTGTGTCCCAGCCGATGGACCGACTGTCGGTGCCACTGACCGAATAGGAGCACCTGTAACTTAGTTGTTAAATTAATATGTTGGATGTGTCTCAGTCGGTCCACAGGCCGGCTGGGAAGTTTCTGTTTCATTTTGAGTCTTTGCATATTGAATGTTGTCCCAGCCGGTGGACCGGCTGCCGGTGCCTCAGGCCGGCTGGGAGGGTCTGTAAGTTAATTGCTAAAATTTGGTTGTGGTGTGTCCCCAGCCGGTGGGCCGGCTGCCGGTGCCCTGGACCAGCTGGAAACATTCTGACATGAGTTTGATAATTTAATTTTGAGCTGAGGCTCTGGCCGGTTGGCCGGCGGCCGGTGCCCTGGACCGGCTGGGAGCCTCCGTTTCTTTATTTCTTTTCTTATTCACTTATATGTTTTATGAATGATGTAAGTATGAATTATTTCCGCTTTATGCACATGAGTTGTCATATAAGGTTCATATATGAGCTATCTTATGTAAATTTTGGGTTGAGTCGTATCCATAAGGATTTGTCATTTAATCTACCTCTATGCTTGACTTCTACCTTCGATCTTCCACCAGTTTCGTAAGTTTAGCGATTTGGTGCTCGATTTATTATTGTCGACTCTTGGGTGCGGACCATTTTACCGCATGTCGAATCGGAAATGAGTTTACTTTCCTAAAGTCTGGATCCAGGTCTTAGGCTAGGACGTACCTTGCTAATCGTCTTACCGGGAGTTGAGTTATTGTCTAAGTGTGGTCTAGAGTCTTGTATAGCATTGTGTAGTGGACTATCTTTATCTAGGATTGCGTACTCGGTTATCTTTGTTTTGTTTCTTGGACGTGCTTTAAAGGTACCCTCTGAGTCGAACACTTGTTTGTTGATGTGTTTGTGTCTCGGACATGCTTTAAAGGTAGCCTCTGAGTCGGACACTTTTTTATTCAGTATTGCTTTACATTTCTATCTCCTTTAGTATATACAATTTTATATGCATGTTTATTTAAGTTGCTTATTTCATAATCGATATGCTTGATTTATTGAGTTCTTATTTACCTTATTCTTGATGTAATGTGGCTGGGAGAACCTTGAATTACTCCCCACTGACTGTGGCGTTCATGTTTACATGAATGACATGTTTGTGGATGCTTAGCTGGGGTTGGAAGACGTGCGGGCTAGTGAGTATCATACCTTGGACCTAGTTTGTAGATTGCTAGACTTACCCACCGTATTTTGTTTATTCGAGGGATATCTTTTCCCCAAACACTATTTGTATTTACATTTCCGTACTTTTATTTCCGTTTATTCATCTTTAGGACCCGCGCTTCTTTTCAAACATCTTTTATGCTAAAAAGTTTTAAAAATCTCGTATTTTCCGTTGCGTTTTCAATCGTTTATGTTACGTTTATAGCGGGGGTTCACAAATAAAGTATTGTTGAAAGTGTCTCCAATGAAGGAGGTAATGAGGTTTGGGAAGAGAGGGAAGATGAGTCAGAACTTTATTGGACCATATGAGATCTTAGACAGGGTTGGAGAGGTAGCTTATCGTTTGACATTACCTCCAACTTTGGATAAGGTCCATAATGTGTTTCATGTTTCACAGTTAAGGAATTATGTGAGTGACCCTACTCATGTCCTGGAGCCCGAGCATGTAGAGATTGATGAGCAACTATCATATGTAGAGGAGCCAAAGGAAATATTGGATAGGAAGGTTAGAAAAACTCGTAATGGTGAGACAGTTTTGGTAAAAGTTTTGCGGTCTAATCATAAGGTGGAGGAAGCTACTTGGGAAGCTGAGGCTGTAATGAAGGAGAAATATCCCCATTTATTTGATTGAGGTATGTTGGTTACAGGGACGTAACCGTTTTTTTAGGGGGATAGAATGTGACACTTCGTAAATTTTGGGTTGCTTTGATGAGACAGTTGGATAATTTAAAGGTAATAGGTGGATTAGTTATGTTTAAATGGTAATGGTAATGAGGCTTTTGTAACATTTTGAGCGAACTTCGGGATGAAGTTCATTTTAAGGGGGGRAGACTGTAATACCCCGTAATTTAGTTAAACTTATATAAATAATTTACTTAATTTGAATAATTAATTAAAGGCTTTTATAGTATTAATTAATTAAGACGGTAATTAAATAAATGAAGTAAAGAAGTATGACGAGGTTAAATAATAATAATAATTATACTAATTGATATTTGTACGATAAAAATAATTAATGTTCGTATAATAATAATAAGAAGAAGAATAATAGAATTTCCTATTTTGTCTAGCTTAATATAAATAGAAAATAAGAGGCCATACCCTAGCATATACAATCATAAGCAAACCACAAAAACTGAATTGTGCACACATATAAGAATAATAAGGGATCTAAAGAGAAGAAATGAGATTTATATTGCATAATTGATTAATGATAAGTCGATCTCGTAATTTATCGTTTATAACTTATATTTCAATTAAACATTCTTATATCGACCTTATGTGCGCCTAGCACCGTGACTATGACATTCGACTACTGGAATTTCGCCTGACCGTGTTGTATATGGTGGCTGACGCCGTGACTGGGCTGAACGGTGGTTGCAGGGTGTTTCGTGTAGTGGTATCGGGTAGAAACGGGTTTGGAAAAAAGAGAAATTGAACTCAGAATCGTGGCTAGACTTACCTGGGTTAAGGGTCACTGGCCTGGGAAGGTGTGGTCGACCTTAGTGGGGGTGGTTGAAGGGGTAAAGGCGGTGGCTTGGGCGGCAGGGTAGTCGGGATCTACAAAACAGGGATTTTGGGGGTGTTTTTATGAAACCGTCGTAAGACGGGTTTGGTTGTTGTTGTGGTTGTGTCGTGGGTGATTGGAACCCACCACTGGAACCACCGTTTGTCAAAGGCGACATTACTGGTGTCCGGAGGTGACGTGGGTGGTTGGGTGGCTGCGTGTGTGTGGGGTTTAATGAGGTGGTTGCGGTATGTGTTGTGAAGGGAATCCGTACAGCAGGTGGCTAGGGCGGGCTGGTTTGGCGAGTTGGATGGGCTTGGCTGGGACCCAGGTGACTGATGTGGACCACCGTGGTGCGGGGTGGCTGACCACGGTGGGGGACTGGTGGTGAAGGCCGTGTTTGGTGGGGTTTTGGGCGTGTTTATATGACGGGTTGAAGAGGGTGTGATTCGTGTTTTGTTTTCGTAGCTATGAAACGTTATTAATTCATGCAATTACGTATTTAGTAGTATTAATTAATAATTAGTAAATAATATAATTCATAAATTAATACAATAATAGAATAACGAATTAATTATCAAATATTTGTTTTTAGGTGACGGTTTCAAGGTGGAGTATTTCTAATTATTACTTGGATTTTTGCTAACGAATTTTGCTAGCTACGAGGTAGGATATATCTACTCAACTGTAATGTATATTATTTGCTGGCATGTTTACCTGTATGACTGTACTGTTGGATGGATT
>VHZZ01000242.1:60048-71712 GCA_009801015.1 Silene noctiflora
TACATTTGAAGGAAAAAAATGTTTTTTTTCAATTCCCTAAAAAGCAGGAGCCAATAAAAATTGGCTAAATGACTTAGCTTTTATAACTAGTAGATTAAAAATAAATATAAATCTTACAAAGATGTATAACTGTATAAGCAATGAAAAAAGTGCAAATAAAATTACACCTCAAGTCATCTATGCAAAAAATTTGCTATTTTTAGAGCTAATCCCGCTCATTTTTCCCTCTCAATTGCTCCCTTGCGAAAAATATCCTTTTCTATTTTCAGCAATAATATATTGTCGTCAATTAATAAACATCATCTTCTAATTTCAGCAATAATATTTAGTACATTAATTTGGTTCCATTAATTGACAAAATTTTGCTAAAATTTTTTGTTATTCTTACAAAATATTTCTGACTAATCTGATTCCATTAATTAATTTTTTTTATTATTTTAAAAATCAAGAAATATAGAGATGTAATTTGTTAAATTTTTTTAAATCAATTTCTAATTTTTTTTTCCAAATCAACTTCACATAAATTATCAGGCATCTAAAATAAGTACCTTTTATGTAACTCCCATGTAGGCCAAATTTCATAAAAAATACAAAAAATAAATTCTCAATTCTACTATTAACTGATTCAAAATTCGTCTTAATACAAAATTTTATAATAGTAGATTTATTAAATGTAAAAATGTTTAATTTTAATTACAACTTTCTATAACACATCCATTTACAAATACCGTACTCTAGTACGAGATTTATACTAGTTAATTAATAAGACCAATAAGCAAAGTAATGTAACTTGTAAGAATTGAACTCGGGTCTGCAAGTTATCAATCCCCTACACTTAGCACTACACTAATATTATTACATTGCATACAAAGGGTACTAACGTATACATATAACTGAATTCTTTGGGCCGCGTGATAACACTTGCCCTCCCTTCTCTCCCCCAGATCTGCCCCTGGTTGTATACTTGTATAGTTGTATAAATGCGTCATACATATATTGTTGTAGCGATGTGTTTATCGTATATAGTACTTGTATTAATAAATAGGGCTTTCCCCATAAAATTAGCATTTAATTATTTATATTTTAGTTTTCTTAAAATGTGTCGAGTGGGCGCATGATAAAAAAACTCAAATAAATAAGGTACAAAAAACATATAATGAAATTATTAAACTACTCCCTCCATTTCAATCTTTATTTACATTTAATTAAATTATCCTTAAAAATATTTAAGATATATACTCCTCCACAAATTCTCATTGTAGACGGACAATATATGTCTATAGTTGAAGACGAATAGTGTATCTCTCACAAAATGTTGCAAGAAATATGAACTTAACTGACTAATAATAACCTTAATCGAGATGTCGTGTAAGACACTGCCCTAAATCAGTTAGACCCCCACACAGGTGCTCCTTGGGTTCCGTGGTCACCGATTTCAGGGTTAACGCCTCCTTCCGCACAATGGTGCACTCCACAGACGGAAGTGGGAACCGTTCTCAATAAGGCATCGTATGGAAGAGAAGAAAGGAGAATAAGTGTTTTGTGAATATTTTGTACGTGTGTGTAAAATTGTTGGAGAATGGAGGCTTTTATAGAAGAAAACATGCTTCAACAGTCATATTTGATGCCAAAAATCACAAGTTTAATGCCTTAAAATGTAATAAAATCAGAAATAAGTATGAACATTATTGTGTAATAATGTTCCAACTAGAATTCGAACAACTATAATCCGAGGAAATAGTTTGGACCCGGAGCAAAAACATAGCCCCACCACACACGTGTCACGAGCACGAGCCGGACGGCGGCAGCGACGTGCACGTGGAGAGACTAGAGTCTTTCCACTATTATCTAGTTAACACTAGATAATTCACTCTCATATATAAAGTAGTAACTCCCCCACTATTCTACCAATGTGGGACAAGTTTTTCTACATTAAGTTTGAAGCAACATCCTACCCCAACAATCCCCCACTTGGTCCAAATTTAACAAACAAAAGAAAAAAAAGAAAAAATAAGAAGTAGCTATAATCAGGTGAACATATTATTGAACCTGACAATAGTAAGAAATGAGAACAACTCCCTCGAGTAAGATAAGGCCCCATAAGAAAAATCCCGTCTCATTATTGCATTAGAGAACAACCCGCATCTATTCTCATAGGAGGCGGCTACTACTCCACAATCACGTAGGTGAGTTCATCAAGTGTGTACTGTACACACCACTCAAGCCTTTTGAGGTATGTAACTCATTAAGGACTACCACCTGTCCAACCTAACTCTGCAGTAAATACACATGCTAAAAGCGATAAACTGAATAACATTCTTTATTCATTAAAATAGATAAAATACAAGCAATGACCGACAATTTCGTTTGACCGCATTGAATCTGATTAACCAGATTGATTTTATTCATTAAAACAGATTCTAGCTGCCGCCACCGTTTGTCCGGCCGACTCGTGACATGTGCGCGGTAGGGCTATGTTTTTGCTCTGAGACTCAGTCGTCCTTTATTCATTAAAATAGACTCTAGTCGTCTCAACAAAACCTCATGCACTTTTCGCTTCATTTTCTTTAGTAGGTTAGAGTGGATGCAACCCACTCTTAAGCAATAAAACAACTACAACCACCAAATTAAACTATAGATATCTCTAGTTAGTTTGAATATCACTCCAAAATCAGATCAAGCCGGACCAGATTATAAATCGAAAAAAAATACTCCCTCCAAGTTTTAATGTTGGTTCCTATTTCCTTTTCGGTGATAGTTTAGTGTTGGTTTCCCTTTCCCTTTTTGGTAAGTTTTGTGTGGTCCAAATTCAATTTCATGTGAGGTAGAGTGTTTTGTATGGTCCAAATTCATTTCCTTAATTCTAGTGCCGTATTAAGACTTGAAGGGAGTATTTAACTGCACCAAAGAACATACCTAAAATTCAGTCTTGGACCAAACCGAATTCGTATTTTTTGGTCCGATCTTTGAAAAAAAATTGTGGGGTAAAATTGTGTATATTAAATACTTGAAACTGTGGCCGTATTTATTTATATTTATACCATTCTGATTCTTTCTTTGTTTTAAGTAAATGTTATATTGACGTGAAATAGAGGGTAGCACCCAAAAAAAGACAAGTGGCAAAACAGGAATTTGAAATTGAACGTGGCCCATCAACTACTAGAAAGCGAACTGTAAACAGTCATGAATTAGTGGGACATGCACTTCATGGTGGTTGGTTTTTGGTGCATCTTTCCCAAAATACCCCTAGTACGTGTTTAAAAAAAAAAACGAAATTATATTAATATTAATATACTAATATTATGAGTAGTAACTGACTAGCTTGCTTGTGAGACGGTTTTTCAATAAATTTATTGGCTGTTTAATTACGATTTTAAACTTAGGCGCTATTTTTTTGGATTAATTTCATCTTATTTTAGTTCAGTTCAAGCGTTCAGCTCTATTCAGTTCAGATAAACCCCATCCATTCTCTTCACAAATTAATTCTTAATTCAGTCAGCTCCAGTAAATTCAATTCAGTTCAACCCATAATCTCCCTTACTACTAAGAGAATAAAAATTCTCTTAATTTTCCCTCCAAATGTTTCTATCTAAATAAAGAAACAAATAAAACTTTTTATCTTTAAACTATTATATGTTTTCATTAAAATATAATCTTATAATTAAATTCAAAATTATGATTTTTTCATCAAAATAAAATAAAATTGATGTTAAACTATAAAATATAAGTTGGTAAATTTTTCATTAAATGTAATAATTATAACTTTAGAGAATATAACTTAACACATACTAACCATTAACTTTATGGAAAAAAAATCATTAAAATAATTGGAGAAAATTTACAAAATAAAATCCCCTTAATTGTATGGTAAAAAAAATACAGATTTCATAACTTTAGTTTACCATTATAAATAACACTCTAAAAAATAAATACTCTCTATATACCGCGCATTGCGCGGGATCTATACTAGTAATGTATAGAAAGAATAATTTTCCACTAATATATCTCACAAAATTGACTCAACATGAATAACCTAACTTGTACTCGACCCTGACACCTAAACTGAGAAACCGGACTTCACTCATAACCTGAATTAAACGAAGTAATATATCTTCAATGAGAATGTCTATTGTTGCAAATTGGTCATTAACCCCAAATAACTTAATTATATCCAAACCCAGACTCAAAATGACCTAAGTTGACTCAAAATAACCTAATTTATTTAACAATTCTACTCAATTCCGATAACAAAGTGAGAGACCGTTTTTACCGATCGCTGTCTAATATTATATAATGTACTTTTTGGACCAACAAAAGGTACAAATTCAATTTCCTAAAACACACAAAACCAATAAAAAGAAAACTCGGAATTTTCAAACATACGGGAGTTTGGAGTTTTGAGTTTGGCAACTGATGTGAGAGAAACTCTTAAAAAAATCCAAAAATCTGAAAACTGTTGATTTTATTTTTCAAATTATTCGAGAAAAATGTGGGATTTAATTAAGGAAAGCTAATTATTATATTTGTACTATCTGTTTTTTTTTTTTTTTTTTTTTTTTTTTGCAATTTTTGGAGAAGCTTCATGCTATTTTTGGAGTTTTCTGACGAGGTAAATAATTACACTTTCCATTTCTTGAAAATTAACTGCATTTTTTTGTTGTTATGTTACTATTTAATTTACTGTTTACTCTGAATTTTGTTTTTTTGTTGATTATTTGATGATTTTGTTCCTGTTTTAATAAGTAGCACATGTAATGTAATTCGTATATTCAGGATTGTTGCATTTTCCGCGTTAGTTAGCTTAGATGGTAAAGTCGATCATTTTGAATTTCAAGTCGTATTCTACAACTTGACATAAAGTCGACAATGACCGAGTCAAGATTTGAACTTCGGAGCTAATAGTAACTATTTGAAAATCCCTAAAAATTTTAGCGATTTTTTTTTTTTTTTTTTTTTTTGGGAAAATGGAGCGAAAGGGCAAATTTATATTGATAGAGTTCGATTCCAGATCATGATTACCGCGACTTTAGGAGCTAAGCTAGCTGACATTTGCAAAAGAATTCAATTTTGTTAGTGACCCTTATTAAGGATGTTTGAGGGCGATTGTCCCTGTTAGCCCCTCGCTCAGACACGAGATGTGGAAGATGATAGCGAAACCATAGAGCTTATGGGTTCGCTTACCAAATCTCGTAGAATATTTAAAATAAAGAAAGAAAAGAAAAAGGAGGGTGATATTGATTGATGCAGCTTTGTGGAGAAGGGGGTTGCTTTACTCTAATTTACTTGACATGAAAGCATGGGCTGGTAGACAAAAGGGAAAGGCTTTTATCATGATACTTAATTGTATTCTTACACGGAAGCTCGAAAGCGAAAATCTAGCAACAAAAACAATATTTGATCACTTACTAAAAAAAATGATTATAAGCTAATTAACCCGGGTGTCGTGTAATCATGTCATTGGTGGGATTTGTTTTGTTAATGACATTTATTAAGGAAAAGGGACTAGTGAGCTATATTTAGAGTTTTTTTGATTTCTACAGGGAAATATATCGGATATTTGCTTTTGTGAGTTGTTTGCCTTAATAGGGGGGATATTGTTCTTTTTTTAGTGTTAGATGGTAATGTATTTGCTGAATCATTAAGTGAGTAATATGATTCGGGTATTAGGGAAATCACAGTGATTAATTGTTGTAATCTAGCCTATTTCTTCGGTTTTTGAGGTTGTTGCATTGGTATGTTGCAGTGTATGTGTGTGTTATTGGGGAATATATAGATAGAAGTTTAACTGTTGAATGGGGGCAATTGCTGAGGGAGAATTGAAGAGTCAAGCATCGATGGCTGGACGAGAGGAGAAGATCTTGGTTTTGGTGAGGTTGAGGCCTTTGAATGAGAAGGAGATTTCTAAGAGTGAAGTTGCCGATTGGGAATGTATTAATGAGAGCACCATCTTGTACAGAAATAGTCTTCAGGAACGGTCTGGACTCCCCACGGCCTACTCGTATGGTAAGTGATATTCAAGCATGAATGTCATTTCAATTCTATATTTATATGATTTATTTTTTGGGTATTTTGAAAAACGAGTTTTAATGGCGTCTTGCCTATGAAAAATGTTGGATTTGTTTTTTTTTTCTTAGTCTTGTTTAGTTGATAGGAATTTTCTTTAGAGCAAGAGAATGATTTATTATTGGAGAAATGACGGGGCTAAGGAACGTACATTTTGTCAATTATTATATATTTTTTTGTTTAAAAGTGGAATTGCCAATTTTTCCTGAAAACTATGGGGGGCGATCATCCCCAAGCGTCCCTTTATCAGTTCTGTTCCGGCTGGAGAAGGTTGCATGCTTTTGAATGACTGCATTAGTTCATGAAATTATATACGGAAGACTCAGATGAATTGCAAAGACTTATCTTTTGCTTCCTTCTGATCTTTGTGGTGTTAGACAGAGTCTTTTCGGGCGACTGCTCCTCCAAGCAAGTGTATGATGAGGGTACAAAAGAAATCGCTCTTTCTGCCCTAAGTGGCATCAATTGTAAGTACAATGTCCATTCCTTTTTGCCTCTTATCGATACATCCCAATTATATTGTCGCCATTTGACTTTGTTGTTCAAGCAGTGTTGACTTTCACTGATATCTTCTCACAAATATAAAAATGATAAAACAATTATGTTTATTTTGTTGAATTAAACATAAACAAATTTTACATTGTATCTCTACAGATATTTGGTAAAATTAATGGGACGATAAATTTGGGATGTTGGTAGTACAATTTAGTATTTACATCTTTTCTCAAACTTGAGACCTCCGAGTATGGTTGCTCACTGAACAAATTTTATTCTCAGCTAGCATTTTTGCTTACGGGCAAACAAGCAGTGGAAAAACATACACCATGAGCGCAATAACTGAGTATACTGTTGGGGATGTATACGACTATATACAAAGGGTAATGAAATTTGAATTCTTAATATACCTTGTATGTTTGGTTGCTAAGTGAAAAATGCAGCTTCTAAGTAAGCTCGTGTTGATTTTTGTAGCATGAAGAGAGAGCGTTTGCTCTAAAATTCTCTGCCATGGAGATCTATAATGAAAATGTGAGGGACCTACTCAGTAATGACAGCACCCCTCTCCGGCTAATGGACGATCCTGAGGTAAATCTAACTTTAACCTGATGAAAGGAAGAAAAAGTGAACTCTTTAGAAGGTTAGCATGAGATTTACATAGTTCTTAATGTGCTTTACTTCACCAGAGGGGAACTATTGTGGAAAAATTGACCGAGGAGAAACTAAATGACCGGAACCACTTAAGAAAGCTTATATCGATTTGCGAAGGTAAAAGATAAAAAAGATTCACTTAAAAGTTAAAATACATTCTGCTGTTTATAATGTATGCCTTTTATGTAATCATATGCTGATCTATTGTGCATTTACTATCATAACATTGCAGCTCAAAGGAAAATAGGGGAGACGTCCCTGAATGAACAAAGTTCGAGATCTCATCAGATCCTTAAACTGGTATGCATATCGAGTGGAACTTTTTGTTAACATTGTATAGAAACCCTTTCTCTCCTTCTCTAAAAAATGGAACTTGAAACGTTGAACGTTGAACTTGATTTTTTGACGATCCACAGACAATTGAAAGTTCAGCGCGTGAGTTCATAGGCAAGGGCAACTCAAGTACTCTTTCAGCTAGCGTGGTATGTATTTCAATTTTATTTTTTTCATCTCTCTATACGGCCATATCAAATTATCAATATGTAAACAGTTGATTTTGGCAGTCTTTTTTATAATCTCCTGATTGAAGTGATGGAACATTCATTTTGGCCTACAGTTTTTTATTGATCTAGCCGGAAGTGAGCGTGCATCTCAAGCAAACTCAGCTGGGACACGGTTAAAGGAAGGTTGTCACATAAATCGAAGTCTGCTGACTCTTGGAAATGTCATCCGTAAACTAAGGTTCTTCCTTAATCTTGCTGTCTGTGACTGAATCTTTTCCGCTGTCGTATGTTTGTGGGCTATTTTACTATAATCCCTCTGTGTCAGAATAATGTGCTCACACTTACTCTGGTCACGAGAAGAAATATACTTTAAAAGTAAAGAACTAGCAATTTCTATGACGGCCCATAAAGGAAAGCGTGAACCTTCGAGGGAGTATGTTTTAGTGTGCACAGTGAAAAAATGTTGGATTACAGTTGTGTAGATGAAATGCTAGCTCTCATGTAAATGTTTACTTGGCTTGTTGCAGCAAAGGCAAACAAGGACACATAAATTATAGGGATTCTAAGCTAACTCGCATCCTTCAACCCTGCTTGGGAGGTAATGCTAGAACTACCATCATCTGTACGTTGAGCCCTGCACGTAGTCATGTGGAGCAGTCAAGGAACACACTGTTATTTGCTAGCTGTGCAAAAGAGGTTACTACAAATGCACGGGTGAATGTCGTCATGTCTGACAAAGCCTTGGTAAAACACTTGCAAAAAGAATTGGCCAGACTGGAGAGCGAGCTAAGAAGTCCAGCCCCCACATCGTCATCTTGCAACTGTTCTGTGATAATTAAGAAGAAAGATCTGCAAATTGAGAAGGTATTGATTAAAGTTTGTGGGAGGCCGCTTATACTTATGGTGGTACCAGCTTACCATGTAGTTTGCTATTTGGCTTGAGATTGATATAATTTTGTCGGTATTGGATAATAGGTTGATTTGGATTAGTAATCTAAGCAATATTCTTGACAATCTGATATACTTTCAACTTTTTTATGCCATTGTCATACTGAAGTACATTATGAAACTGCTATAAATGTATTCCTCATGTACAGATGGAGAAGGAGATCAGAGAACTCACTAAACAACGAGATCATGCTCAATCTCGGGTTGAAGATTTGCTGCAAATAATTGGAAGTGATCAAACACCTAAGAAACAGGTATCAAGAAAGGAATATTTTCCACTCCACCAATTACTAATTACCAGTAGCTTTCTTAGAATGGCTTATTGGGGTATTTCAGGAAAGACGCAAAAACCGTCTCCAGTGGAAAACCCTGGGAAAATGGGAAGATGAAAGCTCGGTATCTGGGTCAAGTGTAAACAGTCGTCACTCCCCAAATGGCGTTCAAGATGGAAATGGGGAAATTTCTGACGAGGATCAATCTTTACGTGCAGTAGAGCACGATGATGAGTTTGAGTTTGATGTGGGCCATCTTGATGATCATTGTAAAGAAGTTCGATGTATTGAGAATGAAGGATTTGGAACTGACCAGAGATTCCAATTCCATTCATCGCCAACCGTGTTTGGAAATGGGCATTCACCTGATCGTGGCAGCTCAGGAAGAAACACTCGTCAAAATGGTTCCATACATGGTGCCGTTGGGCAAAGAATCTCTGATGTGCAGAGGTCCATTGATTCCCTTGTCAGCAACCCTGACAACCCATCCTTATGGGATGACACATCAAGTTCCAGCAGGAGCGCCAATTTCACTCGAAGGTATATATCAGAGTATATGAACGGCTCCTCTGGAAACAGAGATTATTCTACGAGAACTCCGCCTAGTGAAATAGAGACATACAAAACAAGCAGACCCAAAGGGTTGAGAAAGTCTACTTCCTCGGATTATGGTGTTAATGTTGCAAAGTTATCACGCAATGGTTCTCATTCATCTATTGGGACGGATCTTGTTGATGACTCACCATCACAGAGCGGCAACAATAGCACAGATGTGGAGATCCCTAGTGTGCAGGCATTTGTTGCTGGTCTCAATACTGCTAAGCTCCAGTATGAAAAGCATATGGGAGATGGCCAGGTGAGCAGATAATTCTTATTACAAGTCATGCTGAACATCGGGCATGAGCATTTACCTTTTAATTGATTTCAATGTTTCTTAACACCGTATTTCATTAACAACATGAATGTTGTGGCTGTGGTTGTAGTTGTCGTCGTCGCACCTGGTTTGAAATATCTGACATGGGTGTGTGCCCAAGTCTCAGGCACACCTTTCTATGAAAAGGTCTCATGTTTTTCGGTTTAAATTAAAGTATTCAAGTGTCGATACCCAAGTCAGAGTGTTGAGTGCTGGACGCACGAATAGTCGGAGTAACATAGCTAGTTATAATGGGCACTTCTTATGAAGAGGTCTCATATTTTTTGGTTTAAAGTGAAGTGCTCTAGTGTCAATACCCAAGTCGGAGTGTCTACTGTTTGACGTATGAATAGTCAAAGTAATATAACTAGTAATGCGCCTGAGGGCTCCTTTATTCGCAGGAATGAATTTCTTGATGAATTGTTATCTTGACAAGTCGAGACTGACCGTTTTTGAATGATTGGTAGGTGCCTGATGATTTGAGAAAGACCTCGAGAGATGTGGGGTTGGATCCTATGGCAGACAGTGCCTTAGATTGGATTTTGCAATTTGACAAGCTTCAAAAAGATATAATCGAGCTCTGGCAAACTTGCAATGTTCCCTTGGTTCACAGGACCTATTTCTTCCTTCTCTTTAACGGTGACCGTTCTGATTCCATTTACCTAGAGGTAGAGTTGAGGAGGTTAACTTTCCTCAAAGATGCATTTTCTCATGGTAGCGATTCAGTAGACAGTGTTCGGGCTAAAACATTGACCTCCAGGTTCTCTCCTTTTTCTTACATTTCTCTCGTTTTTCTTCTACTTCCCCCTTTTAAGATGCTAGCGATGGTTCTGCAAGTGTGAAAAAAGTACCGTCTTTTAGAATGTGTAATATTTATCCCTGGATTCGTGCCTTAGCTAGTTGGACTTGTTTACCTCGCCTTAATGTTAACATTAGTCGTACTTGAAGTCTCGAGCAAACACCCCTTTCACTACCGCGTTGCTAACCAGAATATAAATATCTTGATGAAACAGCCATAAAGCAATCCGAAGAGAAAGAGATACACTGAGCAAGCTGGTCAACAAAAGGTTCTCAGACGGAGAAAGGAAGAGACTCTACCAGAAATGGGATATCAAATTGGACTCAAAGCGTAGGCGGCTTCAACTCATCTCGAAATTGTGGACAGAGACCGATGACATGGACCATATTGAAGAGAGTGCCGGCATTGTGGCCAAGTTAGTCAAATTCTCAGATCAGGGACGTGCGATCAAAGGGATGTTTGGGCTTAGCTTCTCACCTCCTACCAGGAGGAGATCATTCGGGTGGATTAACCTAAGGACTTCTCTTATTTGAAAATTTTACCCCTTAGAAATCGATATATAGCAGCTTTTAACTTATAACCACATACTTGGTTCATTTTGATTACAGATTGCTTGTTCTTTCCACATTGTAGTTCTTTCCCTGAATTGAGATCTCTGATTGTAAAGAAAAATGTGCAAGGTTTCTTAGTTCCGACTTTGATACTCCATCCATCCGAGTTTTTTTTTTTCTTTGTGTCAAATGAGCGCAAGGCTAGTACAGTTTAAGTGGCATGGAGATTCAAACCAGTGATTTATTGTCAGCTTGTCGCAATACCTTTGCACATGAGTAAGTGGTTCTATGAAACAATGCTCAAGTTTCTCATGTTATTGAGTGACAATCGGTTGAATTAATACTAGTATAGATCCCGCGCCACTGCGCGGTATATGTAACACCCCGTGTTAAAATCACCATCATTATTCTTAATTAGAGTAATTAAGTACGATTAGATGGTGATCAACCTTCATATAACAAGCCAAAC
>VHZZ01000242.1:171542-193254 GCA_009801015.1 Silene noctiflora
GAAAATTGGTAATTATGTTGCTCGAGGYGACGCCAATGTTCGTCAAATGAAGTTCTAATTTCACCGTATCAAAATATAAATCATGTAGTTTAATTAACAAATCCATGTTGGCTATAGGATCGACTTACAGCGATAATTAGCTCGATTATGAGATCGAGTAATTGTCGCTATAAATAAAAGTTACGTATTATTATTATTATTAATATTAATATTATTATGCTTGTTTGAAAGGAATTGAAATTGCATATACAGTATATGTTTACTGTAAACATGTCGCGATTTAAATCTTCTGAGACACGGTTTCACAATGAGCTTACTGTAAACATGTCCCGATTTAACATCAACGTTATAAACAGTTCATATGAAACGATGTTGATTACTAACAAAATGATTCGGATGTTGATTACAACAATAACGAAGGATGAATACCAAAATGATCCCGGATAGGCGAAAATAATCCGTTATTATCCACTGACCAATTCGAACTGATAGGTAGAACAATGAAATACAAGAAAACATGAATTAGGTATAAAATCGGAATTTCGTACAACGGAAAAATAATGCCTGAACTGAAACAAAAACTGATGCTCCATCCATCGATTCACCCCTGTAAAATATATTACGAAGTTATTTGCGTTTTTTCTTTTCCAAATTTACGGTGTACAACGGTTTTTTCCTAGGTAGGGCTCATTGTCTTTGCTAAAATGGTTTGTAAATCTTATTGTAAAACCAAGTGACATACTCTTACTATCTACTGATGTCCCGGAAAGGCGCAATTTCATAAAAAAAAATATCCAAAAATCAGACAAAACAAATAATAGAGTACCGACCCATAAATCTCGGTTTTGGATACGATGGAGACCATTCAGGATACAGGACAGTAAACCACAGTAAATACATGGGAGATAGAGCAGTTCTATACTTGTGCGAAACATAAAAGAAAAGATGGATCATTTTTGTTCTTTTTTTCCTGCTGTTTTAAATTAAGAACTTAGCTCTATAATTCTCCCCTGATCGAATACAAACTTCTTCCCCCATGTCCAAATTACAATAGATAGTGTGTGCGGAAACATTCAAAATCGGAAGATCAACCCCTTAATGAATACTTCTTCCCTGAGAAAGCCTGAAACTTCGGCTCTTCTTTCTCAGGCTCCTTCTGTTTACTTTCTTTGGCAGGTTCCTGTCGAAATCACATACCAAGAAATTCATTAAGTATCTAGACAAAGAACGAAGAGGGAAAAGATGTTGAAATTTCGCTGACAAAAAAATTACCTTTTGGGTCTCCTTGGCAGGACGATTAGCATTTGAACCGAAGACAAGTTTCCCCTGTGACTTACGATTGGTGGACTGAGAGCTAGATCCAGCTGCGGCAGACTGTTCGCTCCTTGGGGCCACAGCTGGCTGCTTATCTCTAGATATAGAAGACGAAACAGTAGAAGATTCTGGATTCCCAGGTCTCCCATCCAAACGTCGCCCAACACCGGTGAAGGGGTTGAATTTGGGCTCTTCAACTGGAGCTTCTTCAGCTGTACAATTTGAAGCACAGATTTATTAACTTGAATATCACATCAGGCTATTGTTCGCTGGGTCACATCTGTAATCTGTAACTAATTACTGAAAGACTGTTCGTTCACTAGAGTAAAAACACTGTAGACTGTAGACTGTAGAGTAAAGCGTGTTTATCCATTTTGTAACGCATACGGATTTCTCAGTCCAACTTATCCTATATTAAACCTACTACTATACTAGAGAATAGAGATGGCAGAGTACGAATGTATTCGATGGATTTACCTTCTGAACGTATACTTACAGCATCCGTAAACCAACACACAAAGGCTGATGCGCCCCAACTCTACACTTACTATTATCTACATTAGTCCATGTTCATCCGACTCATATTACCTGACCTACGACACTTCGTACATGGACGGGTAATGCCACTTGACACCACATTTTCAGCAACAAAAACATCTGGACTTTTCACAAGACAGCCTAGGTCATCACTTTAAAATGCACCCATATCAGATACTTCTAATCGAGTCTAAGTAACATAGCACACTAGTCATTAGCTTATGTCTTCGGAATAATTTGATAACCTTAAGCACAAATTCTCATTTATGACGGATAAAATCACTTTGAAGAGACATGAGACAAAAGGGCAAGTGGGAGTGCAAGTGGAAATGGCAAGTGGGGAAGGGTTGTGAGAGGTCTCTTTGAAGAGACCGTCACAAGCAAGACGCTTTGAACCTTAAGAGTCTGGAGCTGATAATAAAGATGTACAACATAATAAAACAGAGAGACTAAGATCTCGTGTGCCAAATGGCAGATCATTAACCACCCAGGGATACCCCATGGCCAAAAGCTTCCAACTAAAGAAACCGGAATCCATGGGTACATCTAGACACTTTTATAGGAACTAGACAAGCCACTAAACACGCAAAAAATTACTCCCTCAAATTCTTTGGAATTTCTCTATTTACCATTTCCACAAAAATGAAGGAATGTAAATGGGTATGAGGGTAGAAATGGAGGAATTCCAAGAGAAGGCTGAAAGTAGAATGGGACAATTCCTTAAAATCAGAGGGAGTACTTTTCACTAACTGTAAAGCGCCGCAGAACTCATATATCTAACCGAAGACAAGAGGACAAGTCCTAGAAATACAGATGAGCAAACAAAAACCAAGGGAGAACAATAAACAGTGGGAGGGAATATAGAATTAAGGTCCCAAATGTATCTGGGATTTCCCCCTACCAGAAAATGCTGATTCTACCCCACTCGCATGACAAAATAAATAAATATGCAAGACAGCATGCTAATTACATAAATCATGCATCAGATGGTATAATGAAGCAAACCTTGAGCTGGTGCCTTGCCGGTACCAGAAACAGCAGGTCTTTCAGGCTCTACATAGTCAAGAGGAGGTGCAAAGTCCACCTCACAGTCTGTTTCAATGATACTAATTGCATGAGAAGGCTTGGTTTCTACGATATCTATGTAGTACTTCTTATTATTATAAGCCACCATAATGCTGTCTCCAGTGGTTAGGCAGGAATAGTTTCTAAGAGTTGTCTCCAAACTGCACATGAAAATAGAACACAAAAACTCAGAAGAGTTTAGTTAAGAGTCAACCAGCTAAACCTGGTAACAAATAAAAAAAGGGGGTCAATCATGAAGGAAAGTGAATGAATGTTTTAATATGGCACAAGTTGTCCACTTCAAGTCTACAAAATACAGAGTTTTTGTTGGGTTAAAACATGGATAAACACGGACTTCAACAAAACAACTCTATCTCACTTATCCATCAATTCCAGGGTAAAAAAACCCTCTTATTACACATATTTTATAGAGGAGCTCATAGAAGAGCTCCAAATGTAATCAATCAAGAAAAAAAAAACATCTCTACAAATTTTTTTTGTATGCCATACAGATTAGAGGCTTGCTTAACGACTAATTGTGGAGCTTCATGAATCAATATATGCAGCCATCAAGAGTGACTTCCACACATGGCAAACCAAGGAACTCCATGAAAAATTATACTAACTTCTATAGAACACATGAATGATAATTTAATTAAGCACCAACACGGCACCACTACCCTAGGAATCCTAGGATGATATAAAATACAATGCTATCAACTTCGTAAATAAAGTCTGCAGCTCTATGTAGCGCTCAAAAGGCTACAAAAATCTGATATGAACAATAGACCAAATAGCTGAACACGGAGAACTTCAGTTAAGCCCATCGATTTTAACCGAATCAGGAGAAGGATCAACTTACATAGCCTTTGGATTAGAAATGTCCAAAAAGTCTTTGGTGTGAGGTTGCAGTTTAACATAACTCCCCTTTGGAACCGTGACATTCTTAACTCGAACAATGTCTCCCTCGTGTAGCAGCATATTTTCCATCATCTAGAACAATAATACAAATGAGGGAAAGGTCAGGAATTTATAACCAGGAAAATCTACTAACAAAAGCTATGCAATGGCAATGCAGGCCTTTACAATGACTCTCCAACACGAAGCTTGTAACCCAATAGGTATATGACCAACCACAAACTAGATACATGATGACATACCCAGTATGGCATGTAGATCAAGCCTTCCTCGGCAATGAACTCCAGAACTCCACAGTGAGAGACTCGGTTTGCATCGTCATTGCTCAACTCAAAAAGCATGGGATAGTCAATATGAAGAGAAGCTGCATCATCAAGCCAACGTCAGCGTTTCCAAAAGGGACAGTAACAAGATAGTTTATCTGAAATTGTTATTTAAATAAGTCAACTAACCAAGTCGGTCAAGGGCAGATGGAGGCATTATAACTGCAACAAAACAAAAACTTTGAGGCGGGTCCATAACAGTGATTTGAGTAGAAGAGACCTAAACTACCCAAGCATTTACATTTAATACGGAAAAAAAAAAAAACTTACTTTTATCACCACTTTCAATTTGAGGCTGCAAGAAAATAAGGGAAAAAAAAAATTAGAATTGCATTGAACACATATATAACCAAAAAACGTATACAACATTTGAAAGGGGAAATTGATGTCAGTTGAAAGTAGAAATTAGGGCAGAATCTAGAATACAAATATGAAACAAAAGTAATCGTGAAAAAAGTCACAATCTTTTCAACAAATTTATACTCCTTTGGTCCCCGGTCATTTGTTCACCTATTCCATTTGTCACTTGGTAACAACACCCACAAATGGTCCCTTCCCCTCTCCTTGGCATTTGTGCCAAAACTAAAGGTAAACAAATGACAGGGACGAAGGGAGTATTACAATAAAGAAGAATTCAAATGCAAATTAAAATAATATCAGGCGCAGCCAATCACAATCCAGTAGCTCTAGTGCCCTATAACCTCTGCAACTCGCATCATTCATAGATCTAGCTAACAGAGCAAGTCAAATTGCAAGATTCATCATACCTTTTCAATGAACGATGCAGGGTAGCAACGGTATGATTGCTCAAATGTTCCACCATGGTACGCATATCCATTGAAAAACTGCAACATTAGAAGTAAACGTACCAAATTTATAAAAGCAACTTCATTTAAGATCTAAATTTCCAAGCATATCATATAACAACTCAAGTGCCTCAACCCGAGCACACTTCCAAGTATTAAAAATTGGTTTCAAGTCTTTCAACTAGACGTATGATCACCAAAATGACCAGAATGTGAAGCAAACTTATCGACAACACTTCAAACATCACTCAACAAATTCGTTCAATGCGAAAGGAACATGCCTAGTAGCAGTGTAGCACATCCACTAAAAAGTCCATTCTAGACGTATGATTTCTATAAAGCCAACATATCAAAGCTAGTGCCTTTTAAATAAAATATTCACTTGATTGTATCGACAATTTAAACAAGAAGCAATCCCTTTCATAGCTACGAAGTACGAACCTAAGAACAAAAACAGATCAAACTACCACTATACACAAGATACAATCACAATTCACAGTTTAGCTCATAACCCAGGCAGAATACTTGTGTAAGACGGTCTTAAATCGTTTTAATAACTACTTTAAACATCCATGGCCCATATTCTAGGTAGTTGAGACCTATCTTACACAATATTAGCATAGACCACCTCATAGAAGACTAATTGTCATATAAAAACACAAGCATAGCTAATCTATGATTCGAATTACAATCTACAGCTCAATTTCATAATAACTCTTGATCACGCTACACAAAAATCGATGAATGGGGACTTAAATCATTGATAACCTACTTACCATGATTCCAACAATGCTTCGAATCCGATATCACAAGATTGAACTTCCTCTACGACCTGTAAACGCAATCAAACAACATAGATTAAGCATACAAAACCCTAACTAAATTACAATCCCCAAATTTTAAACAATTGCGCAACAAATTCAAAGTTCTAAGCTTTCAAGCAAACACCAAATCACAATAACGAATTCAATCGACAAATTAACTTAAGATCAAATTGACGATTACTGAAAAATTAACAAAACAGACGATTGCAAAAACTGTTAAATTAGGGTAAAGAAATCATAAGTACAATACCAGTGTTTATGAAATCGGATGCGAGAAATCGGAATTTGGAGATTGAAAATTGGGGAATTTATGAGCGACAAAATTAGGGATTTAGGGTTGCGTGGATTGAGAGAGAATAAATAAACGTTTTGATTGAAAATTGGGAATTTGGAAGAATTCTAAGGAAGCGGAATTTTCACGGTTTTATATAGGGACACGTAAGGTATGTGGTGCTTTTATCATATTAATATTCATATTCATATTCGGATTCGGGTTCCGTTTCGGATTCAGATTCGGATGGTTACTTGGGTATTCCGTATTCCGTATTCGTAAGGACGGACTTGGAAAAACCGACTCGGTTTGAATAATTCGGCCTGTATTTAACTAACACTCAAAATAAGTAACCAAGTTTGATCCGTGATTTAAATCAATGTTATACGATATTTATTGTTGGACACTGACCATTAACTCGAAAATAATCCAAAAACCGATTACTTGTATAAATTTATTAATCTATGATAGAAGTATGAAATTATGAATTGTAATTATAATTAGTGGCTTACTTTAATATTGAAATTGAAATCAATATAAAAAAAAGATTGAGATGATAACGATGGGTCGTGAACTCGTGCCTACTTGGGACCTAGGTAGCACCAAAACGGACACGGACACGGACACGGACACGGCATCCTATGAAATTTAGGACACGGGACACGCTATTAAAATTTAATAAAAATATATATTTTATGGTTATAAATAGCGTATAATTTCATTTTTTTAATTTATTTGATATTAAATTTACAAGTGAAGGTAAAATTTGACCTTGACTATAAATAATTCTCATTTCCCAGCCAAACCCATCTTCTMATCAATTTCTTTTGACATTTTATTCCTCGTCTAACTATAGGCGTGTGTCCGACGAGTGTCGGGTGTCCGTGTGTCCGACACGGTGTCGGACACGGGACGGCTAGTTAGGATGAGTGTTCGTGCTACCTAGCTTGGGACTAGGCTATTGTTAATAACTCGTACTTGACCTCCTTCCTCATCCGTCTAAAGACGTTGACATATCAGTCTTTGACTAACTTTTATTTTTTTATTATTCAGACTCGCCTAAAACTTTATTCATTGTTTCTCGGTCTTTTCACTCCACTTTACTCGTGAGGTCTTAAAAACATGAAAAAAGAAAAATAATTTTACCTTAGTCATACATTGGATGACATCCCTAAATGAAGACTAGAGGACCAAGTCGATAATTTCATCCTGCAGTCGATACCTTTAGTTCGTCCTTAGAACACAATCACATTGCAGTATTGCACCATCTTATGTAAAAACTATTTGAATCATGAGTCATGACTGAGGGGTCGATAAATTTAGCGGCCTAGTATACCTTATATACCAATGCTCAAAGGCTCAAAGCCTCCTGCAGTCCTGCCTATGACGGGATAACAGGGTTGAAGTATGCAACCTTACCAAAAAAAGACCAACTTATGACGAACCAAAAAGAAAATTTCATCGATAATTGATACAGAGAGCATAGTTCATGATACAAGAGTCAAGACTCAGAGACACAGAATCGGTAACAAGCTATTGTCCATTATTGCATCACATTCCAAAGTATGATAGTAATGATCTGAAGCGTATCAACTTCCAAAACATTTATTCTTTACGAGTCTAGTGCTACGAGTAGCATTAGAGCATTAAATTAAATTTCCGGTCACAATGTATTTTAACAAAACAATGGTGTATAGTCTCAGCACACATAACCTAATAACAATATAAACCAGGGTTTCTCTACCCTTCACCGGGAGGGAAAAAACGAAGAAGAAAGCAAGAATAGAGGGAGACGGTTTAGATTTGTTCCGCGCGCATCAATACAAGCTGACTGAACAATACTTGACTGTGCTTAATCGGCTCTTGACTGTCCAGCGCGAGAAGACAAGATGATCCCAACGATGAGACCATATAGAGCGAGGGCTTCAGCAAAGATGAGAATAAGAATCATTCCAACGAAAAGCTTTGGTTGTTGTGCGTTAGCCCTGCCCAAAACGATAGTCAAATTAGAGTTTGATACCATACTACCACACAATGAACAAACATTCCATTTGCAGCTTGTACACAAATTTGTAATATGAGGTAGTGAGGCACCACCGTACCATGGTCACATAACGGAAAAAAAAACATTATACGGTGTCTTAAAGACTCCCTACTTCTCATAGGGTAAGGCTTGTAATTGATGGCGTGGATCAATCTACCAAGCTAATGTCCCTTACCTTTGCAAGAAGTTTATAAACTTCTAATTGAGATGACACTAACTATTCCAATGCGGTTGTGTACCATTCAGAAATTTACAAGAAAATAAAAGACAGCCAAATAATCAACAATCACGGATTCACGAGAATATCAAATTGTGCAATATTTAGATTATAAGATATGCAAGAATCCAACACTAAGAAGGATGATCTGTCTACATCAGTATCGACACAGGGAGTATAATCTTCAAGGAAATAACATATACGAAAACGCGAACCCTACAAGAAAGTAAGGGTAATTACCTCAACAATGCCAACTAAAATAGCAACTTCTAGCTTAGATGTTATATGATGCACTTTTCTCAACACCCCATCCCCTCCCTCTTGAGTAGACAAACAAAATAACCTGAATATGACTTGAAATCCAAATTGATCAAACCCAACTAGAATTTTACTTTCACAAACCCAGCTGAAATGAGCTGATAATAAAACACCCGCCACCCAATGTTCAACAGGCGAGATAAGACAAAGCATGATAGTAACCTTGAGAACACCTATTGTTTCCACAAAGCATCAGGTTTTCAACAAGCAAACATAGTTTCATTTGTGGGTTTTAAATGTTTTAAATCTGTACTCCAAACTAAAAGTTATCTCAAATCTAAAAGAAGTTTGTTGAATAATCCCCACATACGATAGTTGAAAGTCTTGAACCCCATTACATCCCTAATTTAAACTATTTGAAATGAATATATGCTGAAAGGACAATGTTTTGATATCCTAGTACTTTCGTTACTATGATGTTGTTACATTATATGTTTGTATTTTCGCTAGTCCAGAAGTATAAGCGACGTGGAAAAAATGACAGAGATCGAGAAATTTTTTTGTTGATATGACCTTAATGCAGCGATAAGACACGGCTATTCATTTCAAAAAGAAGTTATTGAGGCTCTTGCTAATTTAGAAGAATCTTAAGGACGTGAAGAGTCACTTCAACAGAAACTGGACATTGTTGAAGCACATGGAAAGTCACTCCAAGAAAGGTTGGACATTGCTAAAGCGCATCTGAAGTTTGTCGAGGCTGAAGACTGTATGCAAGGCAAGTAGGCGAGTATAGAGATATGGACCATCAATACTATCTCTACTTGCCTAGCAATATTGTCTCTTTCAGACTCGATGGACTTTAGATGCGCTCTAGCAATGTCAGTGACTTCCCATATGCTTCAGTTCACGTCCTTTTAGAATCTTCTAAATTAGCAAGAGCATCACTTCATTAAGTTCACAATCTGTATTAGCAAGTTTGATTTTTCTCGATCTATTATCGCTTATACAATGGACCAATGAAAACAAAAACATATATTCAAAAAGAAACATATACCGGTATACTGTAACTATGTTATTTTAATAATGTAACAACATCACACTAACGAACGTATTGGAATATTAAAGCATTTTCCTTTCCACATATATTAACTTCAAATAGTTTAAAATACGGATTTAAAATGTTTCAAGACTTTCAACTATCATATAGGAGGATTAGTCAACAAACTTCTTTCTGATTTGAGACAACTTTTAGTTGGAATCCAGATTTAAAACATTTAAAACCCACGGATGTGACTATGTTTGCTTATTGCAAACCTAGTACCAAAATGAGCCATATGAGGCAAGCACAGCCAAATTGACCCAACGCGATCCATACCCCGATCTGAATAACCCTTTTACAGGTCTGATATTGAGCTTTTGGGTGTAAGCAGATATGTTATGTGAAGAAGACTCATCTCACTGTTGTGTATAGAATCTAGTGAGAGAGACTCAGTCATAATGTCATATGGATCGATGGAAAGAGTGCCATGAAGCTTTCTTCAAGTGCACAACATTAACAAAAAGAAAAATGCAAGGTGTGCACATGAATATCCAAAGACCATAGATTTGGAGCTGACAAAGATGAATGCAGCAAATATTTCACATGATGGAATTCCCGCGTGTCAGCATTTTTAGCTCGTAAAAGGTGAGCATTGCAGCTGATAATTGGAAATCAAACCACAAACTCCTTGTACTACAAATACTCACCCCCTAAGTAGTCACTGCCAAGAGTACACCGATTACATAAGAATCAACAATCTAAATGATAAAAACAAGACACTACAATGTGGCACTGATCGTCAACTCATCATATTCGTAACTAGCTACGAAATATACAAATATAAGATGAGAAGATTGAGCCCCCTGGGTACTAGACATTCTAAAATCATTGACTGAGTCTCAATCTGAAAACATTTGACCTCAAAATCAAAAAATGATCTTAATCACTGCAATGTCTACAACAGAACCAGATCCTATCCAAGACGTCGATACAATTACCAAACCCCTAAACAAACCAACCTAATATCATCTCACAATCACATAAGGACCAGAATCAACAGCAAAAAAGACAAATTGTCCAAAACATCACCCAAATATTAACGTCACCGATCAACACATCTTTTGTAAATAACCCAAATACACAAACATCCGGATCAAAAACTAGATCAATACACAAGTAAAAACATCAAAAAAAAAGTCAAAGAATATTACCTAACACCAGCATCACCAACAACACCAATAGCCATACCAGCAGCCAAACCCGAAAGACCACAAGCAATACCAGATGAAAGGTGAGCATATCCATCAAATAAATAGTAAGACTTGGCCTTTGGATTAATTCCTGTTGAGATAATAACTGCGATAATAAGACCGTAAATACCCAAAACTCCAGCCATAACAACTGGAACAATCGACTTCATAACCAATTCAGGTCTCATCACTCCCATTGATGCAACTCCTACACCACTCTTTGCTGTTCCATAAGCTGCTCCCATACCTTTACAACCCAAAAACAAAAATTCATATAAAACAACGCATACCCGGATCATAATATCATTAAATTTTACGAAAGACCCAAACTTTATGGTGAAATCAGGTTAGCGATCAAAACATTTATGTTCCATAAGTTGCCCTCATACCTTTACCAACCAAAAAAACACAAAAGTTCATGTAAAACGGCACATAACCAAATACTCCCTCCGTCCCAATCATTTGCTTATCTTTTGAGACGTATTTTAATACCTTTTAGGCTTTTACTAACCAAAAATATCAAAATTTCATGTAAAACAACACAAACCTAAATAAAAAAAATCATTAAATTAAAGTCCTTACATCTCAATCATTTGCTAACCTTCGATTAATATACCACTCACAGAATAAAAAAACCACTCACAGAATAAAAAAGTAAACAAATAATCGAGACAAAGAGAGAACTAAAGATACAAACTTTAAGGTGGAATCATGCTAAAGATCAAAAATTTGCTGTTCCATGAGCTACCCTAATACATTTACCGAACAAAAACACAAGATTTCATGTAAACAACACATACCCAGATCATAATATCATCAAATTATACTAAAGATCCAAACTTTATGGTAAAATCATGGTAATGATCAAATCTTTTACTGAAACAATCATAACTGTATTAGATGAATATGTAACAATTATGGGCCTAAACTTTCAGCCGGTTCATCCCAACCTTTCGTCATGAATAAAGGTACCCTTCCGCATCTATGGTTTACCCAATAATTTAGTGTACAGTTTATGGCCTTTAGTCGGATTACATCTAACAGATTAAAGATTTGAACATGAAATTATGATGCAACTAGATTAAAGTTAGAGTTATGATCAACTTACAGGAGAAAATAAGAGCTGCAGCAGCACCAAGGAAACCAAAAAACGGTGCCGTTTCATCACCATTGAAGACAGTAGACATGATTTTCTAGGTTTGATCGGATCTGGGGATTTAGAGAGAGATGAGATGAGGAAAGGGTTGATGAAAATTGAGATTGTGAGGTGTTGGAGGAGATCACAAATTTGTTGATTAACTTATTATGCTAAAATCATATACGTGGACCTATTTTCTGTTTACTATTTCTCCTCATCAAACTCCTAATCAGAAATTTTTTGTTTAATGATATCCAATATGATCTGAAATTGACCTAATCAAAATAACCCGATTCGATAAGGCTGATCGAGATCGGGAAGTGACTCAAAAAGTGACCTGACCTGAAATGACTTATTTTAAGCATACGGTTAACCTCAAGTGATCTAAACGACTCAGAATGACTAGACCCGGTGTAACCTGGCCCAAAAATGACCCAACCAGATAAATTACCCGATAATTATTGACCCGAAAATGACCTGATCTAAAGTAACCCGACCGAGTAACTCAAACAACTTGTACTCTCTAGGGTTTTCCGAATTTGACTTAATAGTTGATACTACTCATTTGTTTATTTTATTTTTTTACATTGCGAATATCTTTTATAGATAATTATGAAGTATTATCTATCTTAAGGTGGTGACCCAACTCGAGCCACCCCATCACATTGGGCCAACTTTTGGTGCCCCCACCACGGAGCATGGCACAAGTGCGCAACCCTTCCTTGGTGGTGTCGCTCACCTCTTGGGCTGGCCTCGGGACAAACTTTGTTAGAAAAAATTTACGCCAGCTCGCCTTAACCATATCTTAAATGGGTCGTGCTCAGGCCTAAGTTTACTAACTCTATACCGACAAGGCCCGATATTACCTCCCGCTAGTGTCATGCCCATGCTCCACCACCACCATAGTCAGACTCGCACCAGTCGTCCCAATGGTCACCCTTATTCGTGTTATTATCCACTTCATTTAATAACAATAGCTACAAATAAACAAATGATCAAAACAGATGGAGTATCTAATCTTTACTTTGTGTACATCACTTTAGTTTAATTTTCGATTCAGTTCAGAAAGTTCCGATCCAGAAACGGGCAGTGTACCATAATTTGGGTGCACCATTTACAGCCACACTTCTATTCCCTACTCTCTACTTCATCTCAGTGAACTAATCAAAATTCCACGATCTCACAAATTAAACCCTTATTATTCATACTATTTTCTAAAAATGACAACAATTAAACTGAACAATGGTCATGAAATGCCAGTAATTGGACTTGGAGTATGGCGTATGGACAAGAAAGACATCAAAGATCTCATCTTTTCTGCCATTAAACTTGGATATCGTCATTTTGACTGTGCTGGTATACTTTTTTTTGTTTTTTTCTTGCTTAATTTGGTTGTTTATTGATTGATATTTTACTTTGTTGATCATATTGAAAAACCCGTAATTTGCGAGAGCCGTTGAAGCACTGGGGTAACGTTGTTGTCTTGATCGTATTGAAATACCTATCAAATGGCCAGTTGATAATATTTACTCTCTCCGTCCTGATTATTTGTTTCCTTTTCTTTATTCGCGGTGAGTAGTAGTTTAATCAAAGATAAACAAATGATTGAGACGGGGAAGTAGTCAACATCATTTTGATGGTGCAAAGATTGGATTTTTGAGACATAAGTGAAAGGATAAGAAATGGTCGGATGTGATTATGTGAAGTACATGGACTGCTACTCCTTCCGTCCCAATCATTTGTTTACCTTCGATGAAAGTACCCCTCACTAAGAATAAAAAAGGGTAAACAAATGATTGATACAGAGGGGAGTATATGTTATTGTTATGGAGTAGTTTGGGAGCTTCCTGTGAATTAGTAGGGTACATTTCCATGAAAAATGAATGGCGGATAAAGAATCTTGTTTGTGATTTATGGCTTTATGCTTAATATCTTTGTTCTTTCTATGATTCCGATGAGAATGAGTAAACTACTCTTATGATAGCTTCTATTCCGTCCTTACGTTAGTTGAAACGTTAATTGAAGCTTTGATCGTATGGTTGTGACTTGTGACTTGTGACTTGTGACGTTGGGTTGATAACGGTGATTACTGTTTGCAGCGGACTACCAAAATGAAGCTGAGGTCGGGGAGGCACTTGCAGAAGCATTTCAGTCTGGACTTGTTAAAAGGGATGAACTTTTCATAACTACCAAGGCAAGTATATTCATGCTTTAGGATGATAGCATATGAGTTTTGAAGTGAGGCTTGTATGCAACGGTCTAAATCCCTCTTGTGAGACATACTCAAGTCGTTGATGTATTTCTTCTTTGAGTTAGTCTCTCATGTTAGACCTTCTCATGTACTCTGTCGGTCCATCTAATTTAGATTGTTCCCATTTGACTCGAAGTCCTATTTTAGTAATGAATTATACGAGTAATTTTTGCCCATTCATCTCTTGACTTAAAATGTTTACTTCTACAGATATAAGTATATAACATTACCCTTGCCATTATGGCTACTTTACTAGGATAGTATAATCTCATTTCATGCTAGATAAGAAACGCGACAATTATTTGGGATAGACCAGAGAGGAAATGAGTAAATGTAATTGGGGTGGACGGAGAATTTGTGCTATTTTTAACAATATTGTCAATAATGGGCTGGCATTTCTAGTATATTAATAGATGATATATCACTTTCTTACAGCTATGGAACTCAGACCATGGACATGTTCTTGAAGCCTGCAAAGACAGTTTAAAAAAACTTCGCCTTGACTATCTGGATTTGTACCTGGTTCACTTCCCCGTGGCTACAAAACATACAGGTAATTGTGTTGAGTCTTGATTCTTTTGGTTCATGTTGTTTTGCTGGCTACTAGGCTTCATGCATCAGCATTGTTGGGAAGCCTGGGACTAGCATAGTAGTATGTAAAGGCAGTACTTGTATATGGATACGTATAAGATGAAAGGATGCATGACTCTAACAATCGTGACTATGAGGAGTGAAAGTTACAAACTGTGAAAGTGTGAACAATATAGACAGCAATACAATTGTGAAGAACAGGGTTTGCTTATTTTCACTGTGAGAAAAAATAGGATCACCTCAGATCAAGTTTTGTTTTTGAAGCGATTCTCAGTGGAGAGTATTTTCCTGTAACATTGTATCACAACAGTAACTTGTAACTTTGTAAGTGGTAATTTTGGATAGGCTTTCTTGATTGAACGCTTCTGGAGTTCAAGAGAAAATAGAAAGAGAAATTACTGTTTTGTGATGCAACGTTACAGGAAAATACCCTCCACTGAGAATCGCTTCAAAAACAGAGAGTAATTTGAGTATATGAGTTCATACTTGTGGTAAGGCATTTGAGTTCAAGCCTTTGTTAGTTTGTTACTTTGACACTTCACTTCGGTTGTGCATCACATATATGTCTAGACTTTAGTCACTTCGTTTTAGTCATAAAAAGAAAAACAAGAGACTTTTTCTCAAAGTAGCCGTATCCAATATTTCGACACTGTGCTGCGTCTGTCACTTCAGGTGAGTTAAAGTAATAGAGGTTTAAATTTTTTCCTTTATTTTCTAACAGGAGTTGGAACAACTGGAAGTGCCTTGGATGCGGATGGTGTGCTGGAGATTGACACGACCATATCATTGGAAACCACCTGGCATGCCATGGAAGAGCTTGTTTCCATGGGCTTAGTTCGAAGTATTGGTATCAGGTAGAACCTAACATCCACATCTAATCTTCTTTCAAATGTACATATCTATGCAGATGAGCTTCAGATGTTTGAAGCTGTTTCCTGAAAAGGGGACAACTTTTTGTTGAGGATGTTTCCTCTTCCAAAGGGTCTCCATTGGTAGTGCTTCTGCACAGGATGCTTCTATTCTTTATGGGTTTTAATTCGGTTTTCAAGCTTGCTTGATCTACCGACTGGCTTCAAAGACACATTTATTTGGTTCTCTGAGTAACATTTTGTTCATATGAACCCTTATGCACTTAGATCGTAGATTAGCTGGTAAGGGATTGTACTAGCGTGCGTAATTAAAGGTCCGAAGATCAATTTCATGGGAATGCATTATTGTTAAAACTCAGGAGGCAGAGTTGTACGGCTCTTGCGGTCCTGCCCAACTCAAATTTGGACTAAAACGGATGGTGGAACCAAAAAGAACCTTTTGCTAACACGATGCTCATATTTCCTCCTATTTTTGTTTGGTAGTTGATACAAAGTGGGGACTTTCGGTATATATCCATTATAATCCAATGCCTTTTATGTTTTGCGATCATGTCTTTAAATTCTCTAGTTTTTGTGAAAACTACTTGCAGCAACTACGACATCTTTTTGACCAGAGATTGTTTAGCGTATTCCAAGATTAAGCCTGCTGTTAACCAGATTGAAACACACCCCTACTTCCAGCGTGAATCTTTGGTGAAATTCTGTCAGAAACATTCGGTTGTTGTCACCGCCCACACTCCTTTAGGAGGGGCAGCTGCTAACCATGAATGGTTTGGGACCGTCTCTTGCTTGGATGATCCTGTTCTTAAGGTACTCGTGCCAGCAATTTGAAAACCATTATCTTGTTTATTTCCTTCTTATAAATTTTTCTAGTTGAAAAAAAGTTCATGAATGTATGTCATCTTATTACATAATTTATCTGTGGCGTACCAGAATATGTTGAATGTATGCCTGTACGGGCACATATTCAGGCACTTTGGGCTGGGTCGGTGATCTAGAATTCGAGTTGAATGTTTGAGTCTGAGTGGGGCTATTTCTGGTTATGTTGGAACGGTGGTTTAGAGTCAGGTCAATATCGAGTCCAATAAACAGTCTCACGTCAGGTCTTTCTTGTCCATTGATTTTTGCTGCGGCTACTTCTGACCCTATTTCTTTCTGATGTCGACAATCAGGGCCTTGCAGAGAAGTACAAGAGGACTGCGGCACAAGTTGTTCTTCGGTGGGGCATCCAGCGCAACACTATTGTCATACCAAAGACATCCAAGATAGAAAGATTGAAGGAGAACGTCCAAGTTTTCGACTTTGAGCTGGAAAAGGAAGACGTCGAACTGATTAAGAGCATCGATCGCAAGTACAGGACCAATCAACCAGCCGTGTTTTGGGGAGTAGATTTATATGCTTGAATGTCGACTCCTACCGGCTTGACATTGAACTGCCAAAAAATATTGAACTGTGAGTTAGATCCGCGAATGTTTAAGGTTGATTTCCCATTAAATTCCTAGCATATTCATGGAGCTTTAAGAACTTTGGAACATTGACAACTACGCTATGGAGCCGTCTGGCTTGCTTATTTTTGCTTTTGCTTTGTGCTGTGTTCATGTGACCTGGAGCGCTTTTGCATTCTCTTTGATCGATCTGGATCTGTACTGTGGAATTTCGTCTAAGGCTAGGCATCGTACGACATGATCAGTAACCGGTCCCAAATAACCCAATCTGAAATTTAAATTACTTAAAAAGAACAGCCCAAGGTAGACATGAAACTTAATTGCTGATCAATCGTGACTAAAAAAATGAGTTTACCATAATTTGAAACTACGACATGTCGACATTGGCTGGAAAATGGCCCCGTCCATGGCAAACGATACATGACCCAAACATGACCCAGATGAACTCGGTACATGATCTAAATACAACCTACTAAGCCTACCTTTCTGGTTCTAGTTAATCGAACTGTCGACTGTCAATTGCCCTCGTTTGTAACAGAAATTCTCGTTTAAGAAAAGATATTATCGGTCTTAAGCTTAAAATAGGTTAAATAGTTACTACTTTCATAGATAATACAGAAATAAAATGTCTAGATATTAACAAAAAAAACTTATCTTATTATTTATATAAGTGGTGTGTATTTGACCCGTTTCAATCTTATCGCGCTTACAATCTCCCACCATTCTACAAATGACCAACAATACCTGAACACATTGGAATGAACTTCTAGGAATTTAATCGAAGAAATTCGAGAAACAATTACAGGATTGCTAGAATTTAAGAAAACAATCGAGCTCAAAGTTTCATTAATGGAAGCTTGAAATGTTACAAGCTTAACAGAATTTACAGAAAGAGTTTGTGAGAAAATGATTACAAAACTGAATGAATGTAAATGAATGACTTAAGCCTATTTATAGTAATTCCCAACTTGTTATTGCTAAYTAATTCTGACTAACTGCTTCCCCTGAATTCGTGGGATTCTGTTAAGAATCTGTTAGGCGCCAGCTCAGCAATTCTGTTAGGAAAGTCGGTTAAGGTCATGACAATCCACTCCCCTTAAAGTTCAGCTTGTCCTCAAGCTGCATCCAAATTGAATTGAGGAAACCTGTTTGCAATGTCATCATAAGGTTCCCATGTAGCATCAGCAACCTCTCCATTGGACCACTGAATTAAAACATAAACCACAACTTGATTCCCCTTCTTGGCCAGCTTCCTGTCCAATACAGCAACAGGTTCTGCCCTCAATTGTTGCTGCTCATCCAAGTCTGGTATGGAACATACTGATGGCAGTGGACCTTCATGCTTCTTCAGTACAGATACATGGAAAACAGGATGAATTTTTGCTTCAGAAGGCAACTGTAATTTGTAGGCAACAACTCCAATTCTAGCAATAATAGCAAATGGACCACAATATTTAGGAGATATCTTTGCTGAAGATATGAAAGCTAAGGACCTCTGTCTGTAGGGTTGCAATTTGACATACACCAGATCCCCCACTGCAAATTCCCTGTCTGATCTTTTCTTGTCAGCCTGACTCTTCATCCTGTCTTGAGCTCTTTTAAGGTGAAATTTAAGCATTTTGAGGCATTCTTCCCTTGCTGTCAGACTTCTGTCAATTAACTCCACAGAACTATCCCCCAGAACATATGGTACATGTAGATTTGGGGACTGACCATATACAATCTCAAAGGGAGTAGTGTTAGCAGATGAGTGATATGTGGTATTGTACCACCATTCAGCTAGTGGTATCCACTGAGCCCAGTCCTTAGGCCTCTCCCCTGTCATACACCTCAAGTAAGTTTCAAGACATTTGTTGACCACTTCAGTCTGGCCATCTGTCTGTGGGTGGTAACTAGATGACATCAAGAGATCAACTTGCTGCAGCCTAAAGAGTTCCTTCCAGAAGGTGCTAATGAACACTTTATCCCTGTCAGAAATTATAGTCTTAGGCATGCCATGTAGCCTGAAAATTTGATCTAGGAACACTTGAGCCACTGATACTGCAGTAAATGGGTGACTTAGCAACACAAAGTGAGCATACTTGCTAAGCCTGTCAACCACCACCAAAATAGAATCCTTGCCCTGAGATTTGGGTAAACCCTCCACAAAATCCATAGATATATCAGTCCATATGGCTTGTGGTATGGGAAGTGGTTGCAGTAACCCTGCAGGTTTGTCCAGAATTGGCTTGCACTGTTGACAAATACTACAGTTTCTGATGTAATTTCTGACATCCTTCTTCAGTTTTTTCCAGTAAAATAGGGTCGTGACCCTTCTCTGAGTGGCCTGCATCCCTGAATGTCCTCCAACAGGTGCATCATGTAACAAAGAAATAATCTTCTGTCTTAATTCCACATTATTTCCCACTACCAGTCTGCCCTTTCTCCTTAATTCTCCTGGAGCCCATGAGTAATTATGTTTACTTCCCCCATTTTGCAATTCCTGAATGAGTATTTGTAGTTGCTCATCATTCTCCCAACTGGTCTGAATTTGCACTTTAAGATCAGTGTTTATTTGAGATAAGATTAAGGACATCAACTCCCCATTCTGTACTCTGGAAAGAGCATCAACAGCCCCATTTTCTTTTCCTTTTCTGTATATAATCTCATAATCTAACCCCAGCAGTTTAGGCAAACACTTGCTTTGAAATGCAGTGGTTATCTTTTGTTCCAAGAGATATTTAAGGCTGAAATGATCAGTCTTGATTTTGAAATGTCTACCACTCAGGTAAGGTCTCCATTTTTCAATTGCAAAAATGACAGCTAGCAACTCCTTCTCATAAGTGGAACTAGCTTGTGTCCTTTTAGAGAATGATTTACTGATGTATGCAATAGGATGACCATTCTGAGTAAGTACAGCCCCCATGCCTCTATCAGAAGCATCTGTTTCTACCACAAATTCTGCTGAAAAATTAGGAAGAGCTAGAACAGGTGCTCTAGTCATGGCCTCTTTCAACTGTAGGAAAGCTGTAGTGGCTGCACCATCCCATTTATACCCATTTTTCTTTAACAAGTTAGTCAAGGGCTTACTTATAAGGCCATACCCCTGAATAAACTTTCTATAGTATCCAGTAAGTCCCAAAAATCCTCTTAATTCCTTCACATTCTTTGGTTGAGGCCAGTTCACCATTGCTTTTATTTTGGCAGGATCTGTTTCCACCCCTCTAGCAGAGATCACATGTCCCAGATATTCCACCTCAGGCACTCCAAACACACACTTGGACCTTTTAGCAAATAATGTGTGTTGCCTAAGGACAGCTAGGGTGGCTTTGAGATGATGTGTATGTTCTTCCAAGCTCTTACTGTAGATCAGTATATCGTCAAAGAATACTAACACAAATTTCCTTAGGTAAGGTTTGAAAATTGTGTTCATAAGGTGCTGAAAAGTTGAAGGGGCATTAGTTAAGCCAAAGGGCATAACCAAAAATTCATAGTGGCCTTCATGTGTCCTAAATGCAGTCTTAGGAACATCATTTGGGTGCATTCTAATCTGCCAATAGCCAGACCTAAGGTCAATTTTAGAAAAAATCACAGCTCCTTGTAATTCATCCAATAATTCCTCTATGACAGGAATTGGGAATTTATCTTTAACAGTATATTTGTTTAATTCCCTATAATCAATACAAAGCCTCCATGTACCATCCTTCTTTTTGACCAACACAATAGGAGATGAAAAGGGACTCTGACTAGGTCTAACAACCCATGACTCCAACATTTCCTTCAAAATTTGTTCAATGGCATCTTTTTGAACAACAGGATACCTATAAGGTCTCACATTTATAGGGGGTGTCCCCTCTTTCAAGTGAATGGTATGGTCATAAGATCTATGAGGGGGTAATTCAGTGGGAGTTGCAAAAATATCATCAAATTCATCCAAAACAGATTGTATTGGAAGAGGTACAAGGTTACCTTCCTGTGATTGAGTTTCTCCTGTGGATGTAGACTGAACAGACAGTGCAAATAATTGAGCTGCAGTTCCAGTGCCCTTGACAATGAGGGACTGCAATTGCCTGTCATTTACCCAGTCCACTGTTCCCATTTTTCCTCCTCTCAATACATGCTTCTTCCCCTTATACTGGAATTGCATCCTGAGTTGCTTAAAATCCCAGAGTACAGGTCCCAATGAAGACAGCCACTGTACTTCTAACACCATATCACAGGTTCCTAGAGGCACTAACATAATGTCAGTCTGGAATGTCTCCCCTTGGAGTTGCCAACTGAACTGTTTAACCACAGATCTACTGTACAGACTCTCCCCATTAGCCACAGATACAGCTACAGGATAACTTGGAGTAATTCTGCACCCCAATTTCTTTGCTGTATTCTCATCCAGAAAATTATGAGTACTTCCTGAATCAATGAGTATATTCAGTGAATTACCCCTAACCTTCCTTGTAACCTTCATTGTCTGAAATGCCGCATTCCCAGTGATTGCATTTAGGGAAATTAGAGGAGGTAGGTCATCACCACTACTCTCCTGCTGCCACAATTCAGGAATTTCAGACTCCCCTAC
>VHZZ01000243.1:54803-65751 GCA_009801015.1 Silene noctiflora
TTTGTCTTACAATTCATCGTTGATTCTAGTGAGTAAACATCCTTAATTGAGTCAGAAGTCAAGCTTACTYGGAATTATCCAAGTCAATAATCAATATTTATACCTTTAACTTTTCTTTGAATAATTTGTCTTTTAAACTCATAACCTATCACAAAAATAAAAAGGTAAACAAGTATTATTTAATCCATCTTGTTCTTTCTAAGTCAATAATCAAATAATTTATACCATTAATTTAGATAATGTTAAAAAAGGAAATGGACTTGTGACTTGTGAGACGTTTTAATTTAAGACGATCACAAGCAGGACTTGGTGTTGGTTGGGTGGATGATGTAATTTATTATGATTGATAGAAGCATGCAAATTGAGTCAAAGTTCAGGTTTAGTTGGAATAATCCATAATTGAGTCAAAAGTCAGGTTTACTTGGAATAGTCCAAGTCAATAATCAATCGTTAATTCTCTTTTAAACTCACAAGTCATAAAAGTGGCTACTCACTCCGCCATAATCATTTGTTTACCTTTAATTAAAATACCCATCACAAAAAATAAAAAAGGTAAACAAGTGATTGAGACGAGGGAGTAGTAGTTATTCATCGTGTTCTTCCTAAGTTAAAAAAATGAAATTGGATGTGTTTTCAAAGTTCTTTTTTCTGTCGAGTCAAGATAAAAGGGAGAGGAAGAACAGGAAGAAAGTCAAAGAAGTGCAGAAGATTGAATCAAAGGGAGAGCATTTCACAAAAAATGGCGGTATCTTGTTGGAAAAGCAGATTGCTTTGAGCCAAGGTAAGAATATAGGAGCACGCCAGCTGAAAATTTTATCCGAAGAGGAAATCGGGAAAGCTACAAATAACTATGATCCTGATCTCATCATTGSTAGTTTTCGCGSTGCMAATRTGWACAAGGGCWTATTAAATGACAWKGTGGTAGCTATCAAAACCCCTCAAAAAAGCAACCCAGATCYYGAACTTGTMGGTCTATTTTTGACTGCTGTCGCCATAAGAACAGTTTTATGTCATGACAATATGATTGGTATCTATGGCTGCTGTCTCGAGACCYGTGTCCCAATGATAGTGCATGAATACTATCCAAATAAAGATCTTCATCCTCATTTACATGGAGATTTGGCACTTCAGAAGCCTTTAACATGGATCAGCCGCCTACGGGTAGCAGTTGATATTGCCTATGCACTTTCTTATATGCATAAYGCCTTGTCACAGCCAGTGGTTCATAGAGATGTCATGTCATTTGGGATAATACTGGACTCATCGTTCCATGCAAAACTAGCCTACTTTGGCCACTCTGTGGCCATTACTCCAGGGAAGAAAGATCAAAGCTTGCCGGTTCATGGGACTCCAGGATACATTGACCCGGAATACATTGAAACTCAAGAAGTTACTGAGAAATGCGATGTCTATAGCTTTGGTGTTTTAATGCTGGAGTTATTAACTTCAAGGGATCCCTTTGAAATGGCTCGATGTGGGCAAAATTTGGTTGATGAATTTGTTTCCGAGGTGGAAAGAAATGGTGTTAAGGCGTTGACTGACTTGATTCTTATGGAGGAAGGTAAGGTGGATGAGATCCACCGTTTTGCACTGCTTGCTTTGAAATGTGTGGTGAAAAATGGAGAGAAACGGCCAAGTATGGTCTGTGTTGTTGAAGAGTTATGGTTGATACAAGAACAGGTGAACAAAAGAAGTCCAAGTAAAGCCTAATACTCTGCATGAGCAATGGTAAGCAGTTGAAAGAAGTGCAGTGAAAGTGAGTCTGGCCTCTGCCAGATATAATAGTTCTTAACCAGTAAGATCTTTGGTGATATTGGTTCACAAAGTGTCTTTAAGCCATTTCTTTTCGAGATTCTCTTTAGTCATTCTTACCTAGTAAAATCATTCTCTTTCAAGTCTTTAATCATTCTGTAAGCCATCGCTTTTTTTTTGCGAATCCCTTTATTCATTCTTACACTTCTTTGATTTCTCTAGTGTGAGATGGTTCTCGTTCGAGAGACTTTTTTCTTGACTCCCATCATTTGATTATTTTTCTTGTGCAGTTAGATGAGTAAACACCCAAAACTGGATCAAAGGTCAAGGTCAAGCTTATTGAAAAATCCTAGTCTATCTGCCATCTTTTATATATTTGTATTTAAAAATAATAAATCACACTCTCAACTACTCATTCTTCTCTTCCTAAGGTATTAGTATGAAATTGGGTATATTAGCTAAGTTGCTTTTTCAGTCAGGTCAAGCAAAATCGGAGAGCGAGAACACGAAGAAAAACAATGAGATGCAGAAGTTTGAATCGAAGGAGGGGTATTTTATCAAAAATGGCGGTATCTTCCTGGAAAAATAGATTGCTTTGAGCCAAGGCAAGGACATAGAAACAGTACAGCTAAGAATTTTCACTGCAGATGAAATAGAGAAGGCTACAAACAACTATGATCCTAATCTAATCGGTCGTAGCTATCACGGTGTAAGTTTCTACAAGGGCACATTTGATAACAAAGTGGTAGTTATTAAAACCCCTGAAAAGCCTGACCCAAATCCTGAACATGTTGAACTCTTCTTGACTGACATCGCCATAAGAACGGTGTTATGTGATATCAATATGATTAAGATCCATGGTTGTTGTCTCGGGACTTGTGTCCCACTAACGGTGCATGAATTCCTCCCAACAAGTAAAGCTCTTCATGATTGTTTACATGGGGATATGGCACTTCAGAAACCATTGTCATGGACCAGCAGGTTAAGCGCAGCAGCTGATATTGCGTATGCACTTTCTTATATGCATAACGCCTTGTGACAGCCACTGGTTCACAGAGAGATCACGTCGTCGGGGATATTACTCGAACATGCAAAACTAACTTTCTGTGGCTATTCAGTGGCCATCACTCCAGGGAATAAAGATCAAAGATGGCCTATTCATGGGACTCCAGGATACATCGATCCTGAATACATTAAAACTCAAGAAGTTACTGAGAAATGTGATGTCTACAGCTTTGGGGTTTTGATGTTGGAGTTATTAACTTCGAGGGATCCCTTTGAAATGGCTGGATGTGGGAACGATTTGGTTGATGAGTTTGTTTCCGTGGTGGAAAAAAATGGTGTTAAGGCAATGATTGATACAATTCTTCTGGAGGAAGGTAATATAGATGAGATCCAAGGGTTTGCACGACTTGTTTTGAAATGTGTTGCAAAAAAGGGGGAGAAAAGGCCTAGTATGATCGGTGTTGTTGAAGAGCTTTGGCTAATACAAGATCAGCTGAACAACAGAAGTGCAAAAGTTTAATACTCGTATAGTTGTATGGATAAATGTCGAGAAAGAGAGACTAGGATAAGTGTCTAGAGAGGTATGCTTTTCTCATAACTGTAAGCAAATTAGAGAGGTATATCTACTTGAGAGAAATTCTCGGTAACTCTATATGAAAGTTCATTTTTCTAGCTACCTAGCATTGATATCTGGTGTTGCCTCTTTCTTGTACTTGTCTTTCATGGTGGTTTATGAGTCTTTCATATGTTTTGGCTGTGGATTCTGTAGAAAAGATTTTTTCTATTTTTTTATTTTTTTGACAGTTTGTAAAAAATTATGAATTTTTGAGTTCGTCTACCCCTCTGCTATAATTTATTTGGGTGCAGGACTGCAGGCTATCCTAGCGACTCCTTTAAAGAGGAGGATATTTTACATTTGATGAAATTATTGTGTTTATTGAAAAGTCTATGTTACTTAGAGTCGGTTAGAAGTGTCTCACACGGTGTGTATCCATATTCCATACTGTCCACGGGTTGGACTAGACTCCTCTATTTTGCGAAATTCCATTTGGTTTAAAATGAAGTGTCCAAGTAGCACACTCATGTAGAAGTGTCAGGTGTCGGATAAGGCTACATAAAATAAGAGTCGAAATAAACATATTTGATAGCTATGTATCTCTGTATGAAAATTCTAGTCAGCTTATTCTGTTTCTATCTTGCCCCCTTTTTTTTGCTCTTCCTAAATAAGAAATTAGAAAAATGTTCTATTTTGGCCCTTGTGTGTTTTATCAAATTTTGGTCAAAGATATCGTAATAGTTTGAGATGACCGTATGTTCTATTTTGAAGTTATTGAATTGTTGGAAGGCTTTCACTGTTTGAACCGTTTGTCTCATAATAATTTAGTGTGAGAGATTGAGAGACTAGTTGGGCCCCGTAATTTGCGGGAGCCATTGAGGCATTGGGGTAATGTTGATGTTGTTGTTGTTGTTGTTGCTGTCGTCGTCGAGAGACCAGTTGGGCCTTGTTCAAATTCTTATATGAGACGTCTGTCAAGAGATTATTTTGTTGCAGCCTTGCAAGGTATCATTGCTGGACCATCTCACTGATGGGTTATAGGTAGTTAAATGTAAGCATCCAAAGTTGCATCAAAAGTCAGTTTAGTGGAAAAAATTCAAGTCAATCTTCAATCTTTCGTACATTCCCATTCCCATTCCCATTCTCATTCCCATTGTCATAAATCATATACTATATAAGTTATCAGTCATAACTCATTTAGTAACTAATTCAATCTTCCTCTTCCGATAGTATTACTATGAAATTGTGTATATCAACAAAGTTCTGTTTTCTGTTACGCCAGGCTAAACAGGAGAGCAAGAGCAAAAAGAAAATCAAGGAAGCGCGGAAGAATTTTGAGTCCAAGAAAGAGTACTTCACAAAAAACGGCGGCATCTTGTTGGAAAAACAGATTGCATTGAGCCAAGGGAAGGACATAGGAGTAGCAGAGCTGAAAATTATATCTGAGGATGAAATCGAGAAGGCGACAAATTACTATGATCCTCACCTACTTGTTGGTAACTTCCGGGGTACGAATTTCTACATGGGCACGTTTGATGAGAAGGTTTTAGGTATCAAAACCTCTGATAATCTTGACTCGAATCCCGAACTTGTTGATCTCTTCTTGACTGCTGTCGCCATAGGAATGGTTTTATCTCATAACAATATGATTGGCATCTATGGCTGTTGTCTTGAGACTTGTGTCCCAATGGTGATATATGATGTCCACCCGAGGAAAGACCTCTATAAGCTTTTACATGGGGATAAGGCACTTCTGAAGCCATTGTTATGGACCTGCCGAGTAAGCGTAGCAACTGATGTTGCTTATGCACTTTCTTATATGCATAATGCCTTGTCACGACCAGTGGTTCATAGAGATGTCATGTCATTTGGGATATTACTCGACCCATCGTTCCATGCAAAATTAGCATTCTCTGACTACTCGGTGGCCATTACCCGTGGGCAGAGAGATCAAAGCTGGCCTGTTCATGGGGCTCTAGGATACATTGATCCGGAATATGTTGAAACCCAAAAAGTTACAGAAAAATGTGATGTCTATAGCTTTGGAGTTTTGATGTTGGAGTTATTAACTTCGTGGAATCCTGTTGAAATGGCTCGATGTGGCAACAATTTGGTCGATGAGTTTGTATCTGAGGTCAAGAAAAATGGTTTTAAGGCGGCGATCGCTATGATTCTCTTGGAGGAAGATAATACGGATGAGATACAAAGGTTTGCGCAACTTGCCTTGAAATGTGTGGCGAAGAAAGGAGAGGAGCGTCCGAGTATGATCAGCGTTGTAGAAGAGCTATGGGTGATACAAGATCAGGTGAACAACAAAAGTGGAAGTAAAGCCTAATACTTAAGTAATTCTTCCATCCCAATCGTTTGTTTACTTGTTTTTTATTCTTTGTCAGGAATATTTTAATCAAAGGTAAATAAATGAGTGAGATTTTATTTGTGCATTGGTAGAGTTAATGTTGTATGAGACGGTCTAACTTGTAAGACTTGAGACAAATATACTTGGTCAATAACAAAGGGCCAGGGTTGGATCATCTTCTTTGGCAACTGATGATGAGATAGTTATAGTCTTCATGTAGTCACTTTTGTACAACTTTCATCAAAGCCATGAAAATTGACTCAATCATACTCGCTTTCAGCTGTCTATTTCACTGAATTTTTCAAAAAATGTGATTTTTTTTTTTGCATTACCAATCCGTTCTGGTCATTCGTACTTATCAAAGTCCTTGGAGATTTTGAACTGAATCGCAACCTCATTGATCTCCAGTTAACTGAAACTGCAACCGTAATGGTCTGAAATCATGAATACTGCATTATGATATGTGATTGTTGTCTCGAAACTTGTACACTGATAATGATGCTCAAGTACTTGCCTAATAATGGAAGCTTTTCTGGGCAGTTACATACGAATAGAAATCGTCTAAAATGATCTTTTCTGGGGGCTTCTAGTAACATCGTGCATGCTCTATCTTATATGTAATCGTCTAAATATTTTACAAAATTTTAAAAATATTAAACAAGAACATCATATTAGGTTCATGATGTAATTGCTTATGACTGAGGATGAAGTATTCAGAGTCAAAGCCGGAGTTCGAGTCACATCAAAAGCAGCTGGACCATCTCCTTACCTGGATAGTTTCATCATTGATTGGTATTTCCTGACACAGCCAAATAGAAAAATGAAATAAAGGATGGAAGGCAATTGAATTGTTCTTCATAGACATTGCATCAAATGTCAAATTTCCGTCGAAAAATCTATGTCAATCTTCTCTCCTTTGCACCATTATTATAAACAATCTTCCTTTTCCTAAGGAATTAACATGAACTTGGGTATATTATTACCAAAGTTGTTTTTTCTTATTGGTCAAACTAAATTAAAGTGGAAGAACCGCAAGGTAGTGCAGAAGTTCGAATACGATGAGGAGTATTTTATCGAAAATGGTGGTATCTTATTGGAAAAACAGATGGCTTTGAGCCAAGGCAAGGACATAGAAACAGGAATGCTGAAAATTTTGTCAAAGAGCGAAATCGAGAAGGCTACAAACAACTATGATCCTGATCAGATTGTTGGTAGTTTTCACGGTGAAACTATCTACAAGGGCATATTTGATGACAAGGTAGTAGCAATCAGAACCCCTTCAAAACCCGACCCCAATCCCGAACTTGTCAGTTTGTTCTTGACTGATGTGTCGATTGGAATGGTGATATGTCATAATAATATGGTTAAGATCTATGGTTGTTGTCTTGAGACTTGTGTACCGATGGTGGTGTATGAATTCTGTCCAAATAACGACCTTTACCGTTATTTACACGGGGATATTGAACTTCAGAATCTACTCAAATGGAGAGATCGTTTGAGGATAGCAACTGATATTGCGTATGCACTTTCTTATATGCATAACGCCTTGTCAAAGCCAGTGGTTCATAGAGACGTTATGTCATTTGGGATATTACTCGACTCGTTGTACCATGCGAAACTAGCCAACTTTGGCCATTCAGTGGCGATTACTCCTGGGAAGAAGGATCAAAGATGGCCGGTTCATGGTACTCCGGGATACATTGACCCGGAATACGTTGAAACTAAAGAGGTTACTGAGAAATGTGATGTCTACAGCTTTGGAGTTTTGATGTTGGAGTTATTAACTTCAAGGGATCCCATTGAAATGGCTCGATGTGGGAACGATTTGGTTGATGAGTTTGTTTCGGAGGTGGAGAAAAATGGTTGTAAGGCCATAATCGACACGAGTCTCATTGAAGAAGGTAATATCGATGGGCTCCAATGGTTTACGCGAGTTGCCTTGAAATGTGTGGCGAAAAAGGGGGAGGAGCGTCCGTGTATAATCGATGTCGTTGAAGAGCTTTGGCTCATACAAGGTCAGGTGAACAATAGAAGTTCAACTAAAGCCTAATACTCCCTCCATCCCATGGCCCATGCTAATCTTCCTAGTTTGACTTGTACGTTATCAAAGGCACAATATTGACTTGTCTCCATTTCAATTGATTCTTCTTTTAGAAACTATACTTTTTTTTTATAATGAATGTAAATATTTTATGTCTACAATTTATCGAAATAATTATCAATTTCCATTTCTCCCGCTACAAGGGACGATGCTAACAATGTGCGTGATTCATGCGCCTTCGGACTATTGCCTTTTTATAATTATTACAACGAGCCATTTTAGAAACTATATTTTTTATTAATGGTTTTATAATGTTTTGTTGTAAATTTGATTTACATGAAGGCATTAACTCTTATAGTTAAAATAAGAATTCCCCAATAATAAAAGAAATAATAAGAGAAGAGTAAATCTCTTATAAAACAAATTTACGATAAAAACATTATAAAGCCATTGATAAATTACTCGAATGTCCTTATTAACCAATTATAGTGCTTAGTGGAGGTGGGGTAACTAAGTAAAATAATTGCCTATTCTACGATAACTTTGAGTGCAACCGATGTGGCCATGTATACAAAGTATATCTGGGTTTTGCTATTTTTGCACAGCCTATGCCCTTTGACTGCATCTATATTTACGGTCAGGCCACTGTTTCTTTTTTTTATTGGGTTTCCTCCCGAGTTTTGTTGACGGCTACATTACCCTCTTTCTCCAATCTGTTTTTCCATTTCTTTGCCATTTTTTTCTCTCTTCCACCTAGAAACCAATTTTGTTTCTTTTATCTTATTTGTTTATTTATGGTATGCGTCTTCTCTTCTCTTTCACCGGTCCAATTTTGGGCCTATTTTATCAGAGAATCATTTTTGCTTAACAATCAAATTTTTAGCCCCTTCCACTTTTGTATATCCCATTTTTCGTTTGTTAATTATGATGTAGTTGTGCTCACCAGTCCGTTGGAGCAAGGAATGCGTGTCTAAGTACTCGATGACCTATAAATTTTGTTCGATTGTTTGATCCATTGTAGAATGGAGGTAAATTAATTACACTTATCTTACTTTAACATAATCGTTTTTGTATTGTGTTTCTGAAAGTGAATGTAACAACAAATTTGTGTTTATCTGCAAATAAATGGAGAAAACACAAACAAATGCAACAAAATAATAATTTTATTAATTCAAAAGATTTAGGTACAATCTACTAGTTATTCTACTTATTTGATTTCCACACTTGGTGACTAGGAGGGTCTTGATTTGAAGACTTGATTCTTTGATTTGCTTCTCCTCAATCGACGGCAATGGATGCTTGATGCCGGATCAAAGAGTAGTTTAGTATCCAAATCTAGATCTCTAGAAATGAATGTAGTTTTTCTTCTCTTGTTTTCTCTTGGGAGAGATATTTTGAGAGAGGAATTTTGTAGAGAGGTTTTTGGTTTGTAGTGTATTTTTTTGTGTAATTTGTGATTAGTGAAACACTCTGTACTTATAAGACTTGTTTTTTCTGCTGGTTGTTTTGTTTGTTTACGGTATATCCAATGCAAAACAACTTCTCCCCATTATTCTCGTTGACTTGGGATTTCTAGTCTCATGCTACTTGCCCTTATTTTGTGGAAATTGTTGGTGTTGTTATTGACTAAGTAAGTCTTTCTTTTTCAAACAAAAGCAAACGTTATCCCATGATGAAGTATGTATACACAGCCAACCTTTCCTACGTCAACAGTGCATGGTCTTTGATTTAATCGAGAATTTATGGGCTTTTCATGCTTGGGTCCAATTCGGATTTTGCACCATTATTTTTTGGACATCATTTACGGAATGTACCCGATATCTTGTATTAGGAATAATTTTCCAAAGTGGACCGCCTTTATATTTTAGCAAAATGGACTAAATATTGTCACATTTGCTCGGGATAAAATTCACCGACCCATTTCTCAAACGATATTCTCACAAATGTCAACATTTTGACTTTGACATCATTTAAATAATGTGAGACATATTTTTATGTCTAGAGTGAAAATTTTCTATTATTGAACACCAAATGTTTGATTAATTGTCAAACAGAAGGGACCGTGTTATAATAAATTTATTAGTCGATTACTTGATATGATTGAACTATATTTCAATGCCAGTCAAAAAATGGAATTGGGTTTTGGAGTGTAATTGAGATTTCATAAATGTTATGAAGGAATGAGAATGTGGTTGATTAGTTGGTCAATATGCTTGATCTATTCCATGTTTCAAAGGTAGTACAAAAATTGAATTCAGATTTGGAGTGTTAATGGGATTTCATAAATTTGATTAGTAGGTAAGCTTGCGTACGATTTAACCTCCATTTAGAGGGATACGGGTAATCTATATGGAGCTTCAACTATATGCAGTTTTCGTAATTGAAAAGTCTTAAATGTGGCAGAGAGGTAAGGTGTAATTTGTTATGCCTACATTTGAAGTTGAATGTAATCCCCAGTATTTTTATAATAATATTTTATTCGGGAGCTTTTTATTAAATTAATTATTTTGATGTTTAATAATATATATTTTGAATATATATATTTATCGCTTCTGTTCTCTATTTTATTATTTTCCGTTTTGATCTACTTTTAATTGGGTTAAAATGTCCGTGCGCGACTTTACCATTTAAATTTAATAACAACTTTTCGTATATAAGCTTTTCAAGCGTTTTAATAATATCCAACCCAATTTGTAATCTAATAATCCATTATATGAGCTAATGGACCCAAAGGCCAATAATTAATTCCCTTATAAATAATTTTAACCTAGCAAGCAACTAGGTCATTCTCATTTTGTTTTCGTACATATGTCGCACGTCTCCTCCTCCTTTTCTCTCTTTTATTCTTTATTCTCCCTTTGACTACATTGTTATGCATCTCTCACTCTTCCAAAACCATACATAAATTATATTTTCATAATCTTGGCTCCTACCTTTACAACATATACATCTCAAAATATTTTATGAAAATTATTTGCAACCTTTAGACCTACCTTTAAGATCTCTTGTTTTAATGGGTAAAGAAGAAGAAGGGTCTTTTACGGTGAATTCATGGATTTGGATTCGAGTATTCTCTAAAGTCGATTTTTGGGGATGTTGACGCGTGTTGGAGACAAGTCTTGTTGATCGTGTCTTTCATGGATGTTTTCATTAATTTGCATCATTAATTGCCAAAAAGGTAACTAGGTGTTTCTCTTTTAATTGTGTTTATACCAATTGATATGATTAATATGATTTA
>VHZZ01000243.1:83993-108295 GCA_009801015.1 Silene noctiflora
GCTTTGTAGTGATCAGAAATTTAAAGACTAGCTTATGCATAGAAACTATGACCATACATTCCGGTCTTTGGCGATCTCAATGTAAAAGAAAATAAACAATGATATTTCCTAGCCAATGTGGGAGTTGAACCCACATCTTGTGCATTTTGCACAATGCTTTGCCATTTAAGCTAATTGGCTTTCGAAATAATAAAATGTTAGTACTCGTAATGTAAAAACTGTAATGACGGTATCAAAGATAGTATAAACTGATATCTTGATGCAGTAAATAACAACATATATAAGTTAATTAAAAGAATTTTCACTCTTCTAAGTAAATAGGGATGTCATCGGGGTTGACAGGAGCACATGTTCGCATCCGTCTTACATGATTTGAGCTCTACAAGCTTAGTTTGATTCACTAAAGCCAATATTCTGTAGTAGATTGAAGCCTATATGCATAGAAATATTCAGTAGATACGCAGAAATAACCACTACATGCACAAAAAAAAAAAAAATTAAACAATAAGAAAGAAAAGTGAGGTTGTGCATTTCTTCATGACACATATGCAACATAGTGAAAAAATAAATAAACTGGCTAAAACTCTAAGTCAAAATCACATCATGTTACGATACGAACCTGTACAAACCACGTAGATACACACTTTAATACTCTAGATATACAAGTTAGGCCTCCAGATACACAAATCACACAAATCAATTTGTATATAAAATACTAAATTGTCTATCTAGCATCAAATTTTATGTATACGCAACCCACATCCAACCCAAATCATCCCAAAACCAACATCTGGCCGACAACAACACACATCTGAACCCCAAAATTATTTCTCATTCGATATAATAGGACAAAGGTAAAGGGAGTACTAAGTTCTTTTAATCAACACTACAAACAGATCCATATTTTTTTCTATCAATAACTCTAAGCAGTTTGAGCATCGTGACTAGACAACTCAACTGACATCTCACCCAAATTGCTTACATCTGCTTCTACACTTCTCGTATACCAAATCACAACTCACTTAGATTTGGACTAATGCATATAGCTTGTCTCAAAAAATACACAACACAAATGAATTAACATTTCATCCCTGACAATTTATATCGATGAGAAAAAAATGATGCATATAATTGTCCAAAAAAACAAAAAAATGGTAGTCGTTTTATGCAAGGCTATTTGTCAAAAATTAAGATCTAGAACATATTTCATGGCTGGCTCCTCACTCTTGTATAGCTGACCAGTATAGCGTCACAAACAGCAAACAACTCTACTCATATCCGACCAAAACAAGTGACAAGAAGATGAGAGCACCAGGTAGTAAATAAAATGATAAACGGAATGTTAGGGGTCAAACCTTCTTCCTCGTCCAGTCTTCGTTCCCGAGTGAAGCAAGCAATAAATTGAACTTGCCGAATCTACTGTTTAGCTCTGTTTCAGGGAGAGTCGTGCCTGATCGATTCCCCGCTTACGTAAAAGAAAACGGGAGGCTCCCCGCTAGATCCGGAAAGCATCAAGTTGAGGGGAGGCTAGAATTGCACCTGTTTCATTCAATCTCGGGGTTTACACAAGACTATTTGTAGCCAACCTATACTAATACCTTGCACAAAGCAAGGCATGCCCTTTAGCTTAGACTACCTAATTCACGCAATTGAGTTCCCAATTTCATGATTTCAATAAATTGAGGTAATTTCTCAATTTCCCCCAACCCTAATTTACCAWTTTCATGCTGCAAATTTACCAATTTTATGAACATAAACCCTAATTTCACAAACATAAGCCAACAATTTCAATTATGTACCACTATACGTAACTCGAATTAACAATTCAGCAACCTAATTCATTGACGAATTAACAAATTCCAAGCAAATAAAGACGAATTTATTGAAAATTAATGGAGAATATAAACAAACCTTATCAAATTTGCAGCGTTCGGGAAAGATGAGTTAAACTTAGAGTTTTCATTGATGAACAAGCAAAATATTAATGCTTGTCTTCAATTTGAGGTAACAATTTCGTGATCGATGAGAAAGAACGATGTTGGATAGAGAAATCAATTTGGTTAAATGACTCCGCCCTTCATTTATCTAACCAAATTAGGACGAAATTGTGGTATCATCTCAACCCTTCGTCTGTCTAAGATCTAAGGGCTGTGAGAGGTTCTCACAGTTCTCATTATATTAGTGGTTCTCATAGGATCCCGACCCTATATATATATATATATATATATATATATATATATATGGAAGGTATACAAAAACCTCTTTCAGAGGTAAGAGAGGCTAGCCGAAACGTTATTGTTGTTGTTACTCTAAAATCAATTCTTCCAGAGACAACGTCTATTTCTGGCAACGTTAAGTACCAGAAGTTGTTATTTAGAGACAAAGCGGTTAACAATTTTATTATTAAAATGTATATGTATCAAAATTATGGTTGGAATTTTACAACTTACTTTTATGTATTTTTTTTATATTTTAGGGTACGGAGATTCCTGCTACTCTTTTTGAGGAAAACATTGAGCTGTTTTTAGAAGTGTTTCATGAAAGGAGAGATTATGAAATTACAAATGCATCACTTCTATATGCGAAGACGTTAGACGCGACTCACAAAATTTTCAAATGGATATCAGGTCTACAACAAAGGTTGTTAAGTTTGCTCTTTCAAATGTTAGAAATCATTCGTATATTGTGCCTCTAGACTAAGCAATCGAATACGTAGAGCATCAATGTAGGATTGGTATGTAATGTAAACTAAACTGCGACACATACTTTATTACTCAGTGATATTACACTTCCTTTATTTATGTATTTATTTATTTATTTATTTATTTATTTATTTTTCAAGATATTTTGGGCTTTGCTGTTCATGTAACTCTATCACGAAAGGTGCGACCCAAACATAAGGACACAGAGCTTGATGCTCGTGATATTGTTCTTGTTGATAAAAGGTAATATCATTTATTTTACTATGTACGTATATTACTACGAGTTGGCCTAATTACTTTGTATTTTTACCTTATTTCAGTATGAAGCCTACAACGTTGACTGTTTGGCAGGCCTTTGTTTCAGCCGAAGCACAAGCGATTGCAGAAATTGTCACTTCGGGTCCTACTGTTCTAGAAACACGTGTTTCGGCTTCTTCGTTTCGTGGTATAAAAATCACTTTGAAATAATTTTTTTACTGGTTTATATTACTGCTTCGATATAATTTTTACTTCTTTTATCATATTCTTTCTTATTTTTCAATTTTTGAGTTGCTATTATAATTTTCGATATTACTTTTTATATACTATATTTTTATAAAAATTCATTTTAAGTTCGCGTAATTTTTTTTTTTCATATCAATTTCAACTATTTTACTATTATTGTTCGTTTTTTTTCATTAAATGTAAAGTTAGTGTTTAATTTTTTTAACATACCGACTTCAAATTGGCATACTACCGCATGAGGCAGTTGGAATAAAACTTTTTTTTCTATCATCCACTTGGACTACAATGGCCCCGAGGCGCTTACTCTTARAGAATGGTTTGCTTTTTAAAAAAAAAAACAAAAAAAAAAAACTTAACTATAGTAACACTCATATAGTTGTTTGATTGTAGTATTGAGTTTTGTCCTAATATAGGGAAAATGATAACGTTGTAGAAATAGATCGAATTTTAGAAGGTTTGCTGGCAAATGTCGATGAAAGAAGTAGGACAGTCTTACCGATCGCTGCACTCGGTTTACAATAGGTATGATCAATTATGACTATATGCTATTACTAACTATCTTGCATTTCTTTTGTCATAYATTAGTTTTCAATAATTTAGAAAAAAAAATACAATAAAAAATGTTTCAAGATGGTGCAACGGTGTGGATYAAGGGTCAGGTTACCCGTGTTATCAATCCGGATAGGTGTATATACGCTTCGTGTAGTACATGCAAGACTAGAACAGAAGTTGCGATTGGAGAAAAAATTTATTGTTTTGGGACTAAAACACCGCACATAAGAGCATCCGTGTTTAGGTTAGATGTTTCAATTTAGTTTATCATTTCTTTACAATGATGTTTTACGAATAGGTTTTGTTTAAAATTTCTTGACTATTTGATCAATTTACTTAAATTTTGATACAGGTGTAATCTACAAATCTGCTTTGAAGTTGAAAGTTCCGCTATAAAACTTACTCTTTTTGACGAACTTGCCGAAAAGGTCTTCCAACGGACTGCAGCACAGATTTCGGACCTTTCACCAGAGGTTTATTTTTTTTCTTTTTTTTTTTCCAAAAAAAAAAAAAAAAACTTGACCATTTCTTTGATTATAATCTGCGTATTTTCTATTTCTTGTATGTAGGAACGACTGTCGTTAGACATTGACTTTATCGACAATATCAATGGTCGAGTGTTTACCATAAAGTTGATTGCAAAACGGTTCGGAGAGTCCAAGAAACAGCTCAGGTTTACTCCCCAGCATATAGAAGAAGAAATAGCATAATAGAAGATACTTCCACTACATGATATGTATTAGTAATGTAAATACTTGTATATGGTTATCAATAAAACAGGTTTGGTCGAAAACTCATCCATTGTATGTACCATGTTTATTATGTTTGAGTTTGTATTAAGGTGTGTTTTGTTTGGGCTTGTATTTAGCTAAATTACCCTGAGGTTTGTGTAAAATATACGAATAAAAAATTGTGTTTTATATGATTTTCAAGTATCGTTTGTGATCACTTTTTAATATTATTAAACATTAAATGTTTTGAATTACTATGCTATGTATAACTAATTTTTAGAATTGACAATTCATTATATAATTTGAATCTTTTAACGCTTCTGTTAATGTACTGTAAGTTTCGTGTCCGGTTGCGATAGTTTTAACTAAAATAATTTACAAGTAGGATAAAAAGAATTTTGATAAAAATAGTAAATAATCATTTCAAACGAAATACTTTAGTAAATAGGAAGGAAGAGCCAGGACATTATAAAAAATACAGATATTTATAGAATGCAACATATCTATTTACAAGAAAACGAAATACGCTTCGCAACGGTAGGTACAAAAAAAACTTATTGTCTTACTTATGTACGTCGTAGGCTTCTATCCTCTCATCACTTGTCCTCCCACTTGCCCTTCGCATGCTCTCCTAGTTGTTCCTTGTGAGAGGTAACAAGTTTCTAACGAAATACTACCGTAACAAATGAGAATGGTTATACGAAATATTGCAGAACATATATGTCCATATTTCGAGAATCGCATACATACTTTTCGGCTTACTATACTATTTTTTCGTTTCGTCATTTCTTGTCCGACGATTTAAATGATTTTACAATATTTATCGATTAAGCCTTATAAGACAAAACTCTTAATTACATATGTTTTGTTTTCATATGCTCAAAATTTCTATAAATTGCTTTACTTGACATCCCATAAGTTTATGAAAAATAGTCTAAGGAAAACAAATCCTCTAAAACTTGTATTGTCAACAACTACAATAAATTTTCGTAGTTGCTCATTCATGTACGAGTTTTACTCATTCATGGACTTTTTTTCATTATTTTTCCATTGTATGTCCTTTGGCTAGAAATTAAAGAGGAAAAAAATCTCTCTAATTCTCTTCCTCACAAAATTAATCAAATTCACAAAATTACTCAAATCCGTCAATTTATACAATTATGGATGTTCTTGTATTGATCAAGTAATAATTCTAATTCTTAATTTAATTAAAGAATTAAATTACATTAATTAAATTAGGGTTTTCTTAACCCATCGCGGCGTTGGGACGAGGAACAACGACCGTCGCCAAGCAGTTGTATCAGCGTCCATTTCAGGCATGTGGTAGAGGCACACATCATTGTCATTAGCTGCCTCAAGGCGTGAGAGGATGATTGGCTATCTTTATTTGATAACAATTACTTTTAAGCTTCCTCTACGAATGGAATCGCAAATTCGCAAGCCTAAAATCAAAGGTTTCTTTTAAGCAAATTCCAATCTAACTCAGCACCATTGAGCAAATACCAATCTAACCGGTGACTAGATATACCAATAGCAATAATTTTGAAACCCCAGTAGATCAATTTTATTTCGAAGTGTTTAAGTAAAGAGGGTGCTGACAAACTTGATCTTGTAAACCTGATGAAACCCGTGTACGATAAGTACAGTTTCCGGGGGTGGTCCAGTGGTGTTATTCATGAATCGTCGTCTCGATGGTGACGAGGATGGTTTGATGGTGTTAGGGAAGGGGTTGTATGGGGGTAGGAGGCAGATCTATGAGATCGCCTGATTACCGGTCTGAGGAGGTTATCAAGACCGGCCGGTGGCGGAGGGAGACGGCGGGGAGGGTGGTGAATGGTGGCTGGCGTGCGCTGGGGATTGAATGATGGAAGTTAGAGTGAGAAAATTGAGAGAAAAATTGAATTGGGATAAAAGAGAATGAAAACATTAAAATAAAAGGGTATAATGGTCATTTATGTCCATGAAAGAGTAAAATCCGTCCTTGAATGAGCACCACCCTAAATTTTAAGTTACGTTTATATTGTTGCTAATTCAAGGTAATCAAGTCTTTTTTTTTTTCTTTCTTCTATAAARTTTCTGATATTAAAATTTACATAGAACAAAATTTGTAGTTATGTTGCATAAATAAATTTAAAATATAGTGTAAGTTATGTATTATCGCATTAAATGTGTTTATTTATAGATATAAAAATTTAGTTGTATGCTTTTGCCATGTTTAAAATTACAATTAAACTGAATTTGTACATCTATATTCGTACAAATATAATGTTTAAAAGTGTAAAATATATGCCGTGGACATGTTGCTTAATATGTATTTCGTTTTTCATCTAACTTGTGCGATTTACGCATACGGAAGTATTTGTTATTGTCTAAAGATAAGTTCATACATTCTACTAATGTTAAGATTAGCACTTCTTATGAAATTATTTTTTTCTTTTTTAAGCAATAATTATTTATACTTTTGAAATATTTTTTTTGTAAATTTAAATATTTTAACTCCTTTTTTTTTTTTAATAAAATTTTAGGGTATCCGTTTTTATGTTTTTGTTATAGAGGCGTGTCAGCATACGTACTTAAAACATTATTTTTTTATGTAGAATTCAACGTGAGTATGTCGTCAGATGTTGCTTCAACCTCTCATGCCCATCAGACGTCAGAAGATAATGAGCATGCAAATTTCGTCGGAATTAATTTGAAACGTTTGAAACATTTTTCTTTTTTTTATGATTTTTCTGTTGTTTGGATTTAGTATAGTAAGTGTAGAAAAATTTTGTTAACACTGTTTATTTGCTGATAATGTTTAAGGTAGAAAAAGACCGCCAAAGAAACCATATGTCAGTATGTACTTCCTTTGCCCAGCTTCTGCTCATATTGTGGGGAAAAATTGTTTAGGAATGAGTCTATAAATTTTTGTTGCAGTCAAGGCGATATTCGGCTTACACAAAATTCTGTTCCGGAACTTATGCGTCATCTTTTACCAAGAGATCATGAACTCGCTCATAGGAATCGAGGAATCTACACATTTCGGGTTCAGGGACAGTTTTACCATTTCATAAATGACGTACTTCCGATACATGAACAACCACGCTATATTCAATTATATTTTTTCGACACAGATGTAGAGCTTTGGCATCGTTTACAAAATTGTCCAGAACTCACGCATATTGTCGTTAGTACACTAATGAGGATTATGGATATTAATCCCTATGCTATTTTTTTTCGATCCTTGAGAGAAATTGGTATTGATGATGAAAGTCGCATTGTTATTCGAGCTGATCCAACCCAAGATCAGCGTACTCACAATGCACCCACTGCATCTCAAGTTGCAGCGATTTGGGTTGAAGATGAAGGATCATTTGAACCTTTGAGGCATGATATTGTTGTATATGCTCGTTCATGAGTAAGTCATCGGGTATGGAACTACTATGGCTGTTATGATTCTTTACAATATCCACTACTTTTTCCTTACGGTGACACAGGATGACATAGATGTATTTACAAGTATAATACTTCACATCGTCGTAGAGAGGTGTGTCCTACATTTCCTATAAACGAAGTTCTTGTCCAAACCGCGGAAGATTTAATTGAGGCTGAGGATCAAGGTGTGTTTTATATTTCATATGTAAGTTTTTCCTATATTACTTAAAATTACGGTTCCACTTTAAAAACAAATATATTTTTACTTTTTTCTACTACAGTTGCAAATTCATCGGAATCGGAAAAAAAAGATTCGTCCTAACGATTCGCCTATTTTACTGCGTAGTGGTCGTCTTCTTCAACAGTACGTTTTTGATATGTATATTAAACTTGAATCAACCAGACTTGATTTCATAAGAGCTAATCAGGCTACTATTAGAGCATAACTTTATCAGGGCGTGATTGATAGCTATAATGCAGGCCAAACATTTGGTACTAATATTGGACAGATTTATATTCTTCCAGCAAGTTTTATAGGGTGTGACAGAGACCTGCGTTGTCGCTACCTTAGTTCAATGTCTATCGTTCAGCGTTATGGAAAACCAGATATCTTTTTGACCATAACATGTAATCCTAGATGGCCAGAAATAGAACGTGAATTACTATCACATGAGGAAGCGCATAATAGACCTGATCTTGTTGCCCGTGTATTTCGATCAAAACTTATTGAGGTTAAGAAAGAAATTGTCGAGAAAAAATTATTCGGCAATGTTGCAGGATACGTATATGTAGTTGAATTTCAGAAAAGAGGACTACCGTATGCCCATTTCCTCATCATATTGGATACGCATAGCAAAATACGCTCTCCGGATCAATACGACACTTTTGTGTCCGCTGAAATTCCAGATGCGTTGGAAAATCCTCACCTTCATAGAGCTGTCTTAAGGCACATGATGCATGGCCCATGTGGTAAAGATTTTCCTACAAATCCGTGCATGAAAAAACGGAAAATGTAAAAATCATTATCCACATGACTATGCGGATATGATGACAAACGGTCGCAATTCGTATCCTATATATCGAAGGCGACAGAATGGGAGAAATGCCGTGGTTCGAACAACTAAACTTAATAATAGGTGGGTTGTACCTTATAATCCTTTTTTGCTGGCAAAATATTATTGTCATTTGAATGTAGAAGTATGCTCAACAATAAAACCAGTCAAGTATCTATACAAATATGTTTATAAGGGACACGATCGCGTTTCTTTTACGGTTGATAGTGGTATCGAACAACGTGAATATGATGAAATTNACAAATATGTTTATAAGGGACACGATCGCGTTTCTTTTACGGTTGATAGTGGTATCGAACAACGTGAATATGATGAAATTAATGCTTTTCAGTCTACACGTAGGATATTATCACCTGAGACAGTGTGGAGAATGTTTAGGTTTTGCATGAATGAAATACATCCTAATGTGGTGCCTTTGCAAGTTCATCTTCCAAATATGCAAACTGTACTTTTTCGTCCATTTGAATGCCTACAGAATATTGATGATGATGAGAGTAGAAATAAAACTATGCTAACGGCTTTTTTCGAAAGAAATCAAACTGATTCTTATGCCCGTACTCTACTATATCAATAGTTTCCAGAACACTATGTTTAGTTAGGGCAAAAAGATTAGAAGATTTGGCTTCCGCGAAGAAAAGGTTTCGTTGTTGGTAGGTTAGTCTACAGACTCTACACCAACCCTACAGAAAGTGAACGATATTACTTGGGCATGTTACTTGCGAATGTTCGAGGACCCCAATCATTTGAAGACTTGCGTACTGTTAACAATGTTAGGCTATCTTCGTTTCAAGAAGTAGCATATCGACGAGGCCTTCTTGAAAATGATAATTCCGTTGAAAACAGTTTATTGGAAACTTCAAATTTCCAAATGTCGTTTGCTCTAAGACGACTGTTTGCTACATTACTCATTTACTGTACGCCTAAAAGTCTTAGGCTTCTGTGGGATTATTTCTTCTCGGCATTATCAGAAGACTACACATTGGCATTTCCAGAAAATCCACGTAGTGTTTTGAATCCTATGCTTAAAAGTATATGTTGCATCATAGAGTCAATGGGCAAAATTTTTAATGATTTTGACTTTGGAAGCTTAAGATTAGAAGATGATGAAGTTGAAAAGCATAGGTCTAAAGAAATTGAAGAGCAGATTAGCATTCCTATTACACTAGAAGAGCTTAATGCAGCGAACTTGCTAAATACTGGACAAAAAAAAGCATACAAAATTATAGATAATAGAGTTATTGAAAAAAGGGCAGGTGCTTTTTTTGTTGACGGTCCAGGTGGTACAGGAAAAACTTTCGTCTACTCATCACTTCTCGCACAGGTGCGAAAAAGGGCTTTATTGCTCTAGCAGTTACAAGTTCAGGAATTGTTGCGTCAAATATTTCTGGTGGCAGAACTGCTAATTCGCTTTTCAAAATTCCTCTTGATCTAGAAGAAAACTAGGGTAGTAAAATTTCGAAACAAAGTGCGCTTGCCGAATTGATTAGAGCATGAAGATTAATTATCAGGAATGAAGCACCAATGGCAAAAAGACAATCAATAGAGCACTTTGAAAGAACATTACGTGACATCTGCTCAAAAAATATACCGTTTGAGGGAAAAGTTGTTGTGTTTGGTGGAGATTTTCGCCAGGTACTGCCGGTCATTCCTAAAAGTACACTTCGAGAAGCTATTAATGCGAGTTTGGTAATGTCTCCAGTGTGGCCGACGCTTGAAAAAATTCGATTAACTATCAATATGCGCGCCATTAATGATCCTAGCTTTAGTGATTTTGTTTTGCATGTTGGCGAAGGTTGTCCACCCTATGAAAATGGTAAGGACATAACACTACCAAAAGCAATCGTGATAAACAGCAGTCAACATTTGTCGTTGTTGCATCAAATGATCGAAGCTATCTACCCAAATGTAGATGACATTAATTTAAACTCTATAATTACTACGAGAAAAGCCATTTTAACCCCAAAGAATGATGACACTGAAGCTATAAATTCTATATTGGTTTCTCGTCAACATGGCGAAGCATTTGAATATAAAAGCATTGATGAGGCTGTCGATATCACTACGGAACAATACCCGATAGAGTTTTTGAATACTCTAAATCCAGGAGGACTTCCACCACACCATTTGGTACTGAAGAAAAACAATTCGATAATTTTATTAAGAAACTTAGATCCAACCTCAGAACTTTGTAATGGAACAAGACTCATATGCAAGGCTTTCTCAAGAAATATTATTGACGCTGAAATTGTTGTTGGACATCATAAAGGAGAGCGAGTTTTTATTCCTCGAATACCTTTACAACCATCTCCAGGTGATAAATTTCCCTTTAATTTCAAGAGAAAGCAGTTTCCGATTAAACTTAGTTTTGCGATGACATTTAATAAATCACAAGAGCAAACTTTGGATAAAATAGGAATTTAATTGCCTCAACCGGTTTTTTCACATGGTCAACTCTATGTTGCCCTCTCTAGAACTAAAAGAAGTTTTGATGTTGTAGTTGCTATAGCATCCCAGAGTTCATCGGATAGTTCGCTTAAAACAAAAAATATTGTCTGTTATGAAGTACTGAGACGTGCCGGTATAATGTAAGATAGTTAGTTACTTTATTTTTGAACTTATATATTTTGTTTTAAAAAGTATCTCAGTGTATACATATTGTATGTCTAAACTATATTGTACTCTTATGTACATATGCACTTATATAGTTGATTGTTAACTATTGTTTTTTTTTATATATTGTTAAAAAAATTGGTTGTGTTAAACGGATTGCGACCTTCATTTTTTGAATAAACTATTAATTTCGGCTATATATGATATGATAACTTAAAAAAAAACGTATTTTTATCCCTTACGTAAAAAGAATTATGGTATCAAAATCGAGGCAAACCGAATATATATCTTCTAACTACGATAGGAATAAGTGTACTAGGGATATGTTATGAGTCACTCAACACATCAATCCTAACACGCTACTGTGTAACATGTACCGGTTACGTGGATTAAAGAGAGAGTCTTTGTGTGTATATATATACATACCTTCTATATAGAATATTTATTACACTCTACCTACATACCATGGGTATATCTATAACTTTATAGCTTAATGTTTTTTTGATTTCTTATATGTCGATTTTTTACCTATAATAATTTAACTAACGCCTTAATAGCTTTCTCTTTTTCTCTAGAATCAATGGATACATCTCGCGTTTGTGTAAAAGTTAATCTTAAAAGCGTGTTCAATAATGCTATTTTGAATAAGATCAAACTAGCACCTGCAGAATACGGAATACAACACGCTGTCACGCGACGAGCTAAAAGCTTAGGTTTCGATACATGGAGTTGGAAATCCTCCCAACTGTGTTAAATTTATTGGAAACTCTTCAAGACTTATTGGTCCGTCAGAGCAAAACTGCACTCGTAAAGCAACGAAATTTATTTGTGATATATATATAACATCGATGTTCTTGATTTCAACTTCTACGAGCCATATTATCTTAAACATAATTATCATATGTTAGAGCAAAAATACAATCAGCTGAAACATCAGATGGACTATGTAAGAGTCGAAGAAGTATCTACTTCAATGTAAGAGGTTACCGATTAGTGTACCTTACTAAAGAACGTTGTTTAAATAGAAACATATATCTAATCAGAAAGTACATCGCCTATAATTTGTACATTACTAAGAGTGTTTGAATGAAACATACGTTTATTGTATATCACGTCTTTAGATGTTTCTATCAAACCTCAGAACAAAATTCAACCGTATACCGCCGCGTGCGTGGCCTTCCAACTAGTATATTGATAAAAAGAAAGGCGAGTAAGGGCTGTTACAATATAAAATAAATTCCCAAAATCCCAAACCAATAGAAAAATCAATCGACGGTAAGTGATAGCAGCAGCGGCTAAATTGACAGATTGGTAAATAAACTGCAAGGTTGTGGACAATTGGTAAAAAACTTCAAGTTTGGACAAATTGATAAAAAAAATGAGTAGTTGGACAAATACCCCAAAAAATTGACTATTTAAGTGATTAAGTGAAATTTCTTTTCATTAATTAAAAGTAACTAAGGCCTCGTTTGGTTGCCATGCGGGAATTAGTTTCCCATGATTTTACAAAACACAATAATTGACCAATTCATGTGAATTGCCCAAAACGCGTTTGGTTCACATCCTGGAATTGAATTAAGACAGGAGTTTCCAATTACCTAGGGAGGGCTAGGTAATTAAACTCCTCCATAACGGAGGAGTTGGAAATTCATGGGAAAAAGAAAATCCCACGATTTGGAGTAACCAAACATCTTTCATTTTTCCAAATCATGGGATTTTTCAATTCACCCATTTTTATGGGGGCAACCAAGCGAGGTCTAAGTAAGTTAATAATATATTTTGTATAAAGTGTTATTTTAAAACCGACTACGATAGATCCAGTGCAATGCATGCACGTTATATATAAATTTTTTTATTTTTTAGTGTGTTAGATTTTAAATTGACGCCTTAATATTTTTCATATTTCAATTTATTGTAATTTGATTTAAAGAAAAAAAATCGGTTTGTAAGACTAGTCAAAAGATTTGAGTAATGTCATGAGGTGTCTTTTTTAAAGAAGATATTTTTTTACTCAAAGCTAATAACTTCATTTTAAGATTTTCTTAATTTCTTTTATGATTTTTTTTGTCGCTAGCTAATATAACAATTTAAGTTTGTTGTGTACTGAATGTCTGAATTAGTATGTGTCAAATACCATTTTTAGTTTATAGTTTAACTAGTTTTATAGTAATAAAAATAAAAAGTGGTCCATATTAAATAAAAACGGTCATTTTTGTGTTATCGCACGCTCGCATGTACGATCGTCGTAGAGTAGAACATGCGATTAAGAGATCGGTTTATTTAAATACACACCAATTATTTGAATGGTTTCTTTTTTGGTGTATTTGTCCACTAATCTTGTTTTTTTTTACCAATTTGTCCAAAGTAAAATTTTTACCATTTTGTCCACACCCTTATAGTTTTTTTACCAATTTGTCAATTTGGCGTAGCAGCAGCAGGAGGGATTCTATTACTATCAGCTCTGAGTATGTATGATTTTGTAATTCGTGTAATTATGCTCAATTTTCGCTTTATTGTGTAATTCTGTAATTCGAGTATTTGTACGTGTAATTCGAGTAATTATGGTTAATTTCTGTTTTTTTTTTGTGTAATTCTGTTATTCGAGTATTGTTGTAATCATTGCGTAATTCGAATATACTTTTGCTTGTAGTATTGACCAGGTTGATTTTAAAAATCTGTCGTCGTCGGGGGAACTTGATTGTTTCATCTCATTGATGTGTTCCGTGGAACCAATAATTGTATCCCCTTGCCTCAATCAGGATGTTATGTATGCTGAGTTTGTTCTCTCATATTACAAAGACACCACGGTTTCTCCTCCATCCTATCATTTCTCCTTTAATTCCAACTTTCTTCAAGAGTAAGGCTGCAATTTGCGGGAGCCATTGAGGCACTGGGTAATGTTGTTGTTGTATTGAATAGGAAAACATTTTACTTTTTTTGTAAGTTGTTTTTCATTTCTAATCTGTTTAATTTTTTTTATTGAATTAGGGCAATGATTTTGAACTTTCTAGGAGCCGGTCAATGGCTCCGTTTCCACCTCGGGAAGGGAGATCCAAAGGCGGGACTCACTTGAATTTTTTTGCTCGTCCGAAAGGCTGTGAACAAGAATATCTCTTTTATGGTGAGGTGCAGCACTGGCCCCAAGACCCTGAAGTTGAGTTTATCTACCCCTCTGCTCTAATTTATTTGGGTGCAGGCTGTCCTAATGACTCCTTTGAAAGTATATGTTAGTTAGGCTCGGTTAGAAATGTCTGACATGGTGTGTGTCCATACTGTCCACGGAGTAGACTAGACTCATACCATGTTGGCGGATTAAACGCCAAGAAAGAAAATACAACCTCCGTTCAGTCCGTAACCTCATTAATCTTCAATTAACGGATGAACACAATGTGTATCAGAGTTTTTAGGTTCCTTCAATTAATTCTGGTAAGTTTTCCAAAACTTCAATTTTTCTACCATTCTTCTCTTTAGTCTGTATATTTCAATCATTAATGTAAGGTAATTAAGCTGTGTGAATTATTAATTGGGCATATATTCTTACTTGTGACGGTCACAAGTTATGACTGCTGATTTAAATAATGTTAAAATAGGAAAGGGGGCTGTGACTTGTGAGACGGTTTTACTTAAACGGTCACTAGCAAGACTTGCTGTTGTTTGGTGCATGATGTAATTGATTATGATTGATACAAGTATGCAAAGTCCGCTCCTTTCATTTGGAAGTTGTTTAAGTCTGATATTCATGTTGGATTTGGACTTCCATTAGTCGGATTTCATACGGTATGTAGTACCCTATACAATGATCTTTATTATTTGTCTTACAATTCATCGTTGATTCTAGTGAGTAAACATCCTTAATTGAGTCAGAAGTCAAGCTTACTTGGAATTATCCAAGTCAATAATCAATCATTTATACCTTGAAATTTAGTGTTTTCGAAGTTCTTTTTTCTATGAAATTGAGTGTGTTTTCAAAGTTCTTTTTTCTATGAAATTGAGTGTGTTTTCAATGATTGTGATGGAACGAGTATTAGTTAATCCATCTTGTTCTTCCTAAGTGACTATTACTATGAAAATATGAAATTGAGTGTGTTTTCAAAGTTTTTTTTTCTGTTGGGTCAAGATAAATGGGAGAGGAAGAACAGGAAGAAAGTCAAGGAAGTGCAGAAGACCAAATCAAAGGAAGCGTATTTCATCAAAAATGGTGGTATTTTGTTGGAAAAACAGATTGCTTTGAGCCAAGGAAAGGACATAGGAGCAGGACAGCTGAAAATTTTATCCGAGGATGAAATCAAGAAAGCTACGAACAACTATGATCCTGATCTAATTTTTCGTAGTTACCGCGGTTCAAATCTCTACAAGGGCAGATTAAATGACGAGGAGGTAGCCATCAAAATCCCCCAAAAACCCGACTCAAATCCCGAACTTATCAATAACTTCTTGACAGCTGCTGCCATGAAAACAGTTCTGTGTCATGACAATATGGCCCAGCTCTATGGCTGCTGTCTTGAGACCTGTGTCCCCATCACAGTGCATGAATATTACCCAAACAAAAACCTTCATAATCATCTACATGGAGATATGGCACTTCTGAAGCCTTTGACATGGACCAGCCGGCTAAGGGCAACAATTGATATTGCCTATGCACTTTCTTATATGCATAATGCCTTGTCAAAGCCAGTGGTTCATAGAGATGTCATGTCAAGTGCTGTAGTAGTCGACTCGTTGTTCTTTGTTAAACTAATCTACTTTGACCACTCAGTGGCCATTACCCCAGGGCAAAGGGATCGATGGCCTGTTCATGGGACTCCGGGATACATTGACCCGGAATACATTGAAGCACAAGAAGTTACAGAAAAATGCGATGTCTACAGCTTTGGAGTTTTGATGTTGGAGTTATTAACTTCACGTGATCCCCTTGAAATGGCTCAATGTGGCACCAATTTGGTCGATGAGTTTGTATGTGAGGTGGAGAAAAATGGCTTTAAGGCGATGATCGACAGGATTCTCTTGGAAGAAGGTAATATGGATGAGATCCAAAGGTTTGTGCAACTTGCGTTGAAATGTGTGCCGAAGAAAGGGGAGGAACGGCCGAGTATGATCAACGTTGTGGAAGAGCTATGGGTGATGCAAAATGAGGTGAACTACAAAAGTGGAGGTAAAACCTAGTACCTCTATTACCTATGTATATAAGATTAGATTATCACAAATTCTCATCGAAGACGGACATTATCCGTTACAAGCTGAAGACGAATAGTGTCTCTCTCACAATATGCAAGTGGCACTATCCATGGGGTGTTCCATTTCTCCCCTACTTGCCTTGTTGTGAGAGGGACACTATCCGTCTTCAGCTTGTGACGGATAATGTCCGTCACAAGCAAGACGCTTTGTTAGATTATTGAGGTAGGACTTTATCCGTGTATTGGACTGAGTTAGTCTTGTATTAGACGGTTTAACTCGTGACTTTATGAGGCTACAAATAAATCTACTCTGTACTTGTTAAACTCATTAATGTCCATAACAAAAGAGTAGGACCACCTTTTTTGGCAACTGATGGGATAGTTATTGTCGTCATGTAATTTGTGATTACTTGTTTTCCTTAAAACGGACGTATCCGTTTTATTAAAACAGGTTAAATATAAGATAAATGTTATGGTTTTTTTTTTTATATATTTTGCTTTTGTTTTATTCATCCCATATAAGCATATTTAACCATTTTAAACTTCAGACGAATATGCTTTGTTTTAAATGAAAATTCGACAATCATTTATGCGCACTCTCATCTAAGCCATCCCGATTTTTTCCCCGGATTTGGGCCTCTAATTAAGCCCAAAAAGTCCATAAAGGCCTGGTGCCTAAATAAGGCCGAGCATTTTGCCCTCATTTTGGCCCGGCCCTGTCCAAATCTTGTCATTTTTTCAATGTTTTTTTCCTTAGTTTAAATAAGCGCACTATGTGGTGAATGAGAATCGAACATCTAACTTTTAATGTTAAATTACATATTTTCATTTCAACTTTTAACTGTGGGGAATTCTAATGTAACAAAAAAGCGCACTATAGGACCGGGTTTGTGCTTACCAAATAAGCCCGGCCCAATCCAAGTATTTGGGCCACTTTTGACGCAGAAGCCCGCCCAAAATTGTCTCAATCCGGCCCATGGTCACCTCTAGTATAGTTGGACACTTGGACCCAACCCAAATTCGTCCCAATCGACCCATTTACTCGGTCAGCCGGTCTACCTGTGGGCCCGTGGCTTCCTTAAAAAAAAAAAAAAAAAAAAAAAAACCTCGTAGACGAAAGAAGACATAAAACGCATACCTTGGTGAATGATGACGGATTAAACACAATGTGATGTGAAAAGCTTGATGAATACAATGTGTAGCTGATATTTTAGGATTTCTTCAATTAATAATTCTGGTTAGTGGTAAGTATTCCAAATACTCAATCTTTCTACCATTCTTCTTTTGCAATCTTTATGTTTTTCAACCATTAATTTAAGGTAATTAAGCTGTGTTTATTGTGTTGATTCCCGCAATCTCTGATAAACTGAATTATTAATTGGGCATATGTTCTTACTTGTTACGATCAAAAGTTAATATTAAGTTTACCTTTAATTAAAATACCCTTCATAAAAAATAAAAAAAAGGTAAATAAGTAATTGGGACGGCCGACGGGGGAGTATTAGTTAATCCATCTTGTTCTTTCTAAGTTAAAAAATGAAATTGGATGTGTTTTCAAAGTTCTTTTTTCTGTTGAGTCAAGATAAATGGGAGAGGAAGAACAGGAAGAAAGTCACAGAAGTGCAGAAGACTGAATCAAAGGAAGAGTATTTCACCAAAAATGGCGGTATCTTGTGTAGACAGAGAAAAAGAAGAGATGCCTTGTTTTTGCAGTGAACAAAACAGATTACATGGAGATCATTTTATGGTAGTTGGAAACCGACATAGCCCAAAAAAGATACAAATTAGATCCGCCCATAACTCCTACTTGACCCATTAACCTAACTTATCAAACCACCTAATTGTAATTATAATACATTTAACTAATTTTGAATCAAACTATTCAACATCTTGTTGGAAAAGGAGATTGCTTTGAGCCAAGGTAAGGATATAGGAGCATGACAGCTGAAAATTTTATCCGAGGATGAAGTCCAGAAAGCTACAAATAACTATGATCCTGATCTCATCATTGGTAGTTTTCGCGCTGCAAATATGAACAAGGGCATATTAAATGACAAGGTGGTAGCTATCAAAACCCCTCAAAAACGCAACCCAGATCCTACACTTGTGGATCGATTTTTGACTTCTGTCGCCATAAGAACAGTTTTTTGTCATGACAATATGATTGGGATCTATGGTTGCTATCTCAAGACCCGTGTCCCAATGATGGTGTATGAATTCTACCCAAGCAAATCGCTTTATGAGTATTTACATGGGGACATGTCACTTCAGAAACCATTGACATGGACTAGCCGGTTAAGGGCAGCAACTGATATTGCCCATGCTCTTTCTTACATGCATAATGCCTTGTCAAAGCCAGTGTTCATAGAGATGTCATGGCATTTGGGATATTACTCAACTCATCGTTCCATGCAAAACTAGGCTTCTTTGGCCACTCGGTGGCTATATTACTCCTGGGAAGAAAGATCAAAGCTTTCCGGTTCATGGGACTCCAGGAATACCAAGATAGGAATACATAGAAACTCAAGAAGTCACAGAGAAATGCGATGTCTATAGCTTTGGTGTTTTGATGCTGGAGGGATCCCTTTGAAATGGCCCGATGTGGGAACAATTTGGTCGATGAAGTTGTTTCTGAGGTGGAAAGAATTGGTGTTAAGGCGTTGATCGAATTGTTTCTTATGAACGAAGGTAACATGGACGAGATCCAATGGTTAGCCGGACTTGCTTTGAAGTGTGTGGCAAAAAAGGAGAGAAACGGCAGAGTATGAGCTATGGTTGATACAAGAACAGGTGAACAAAAGAAGGGAAAGTAAAGCCTAATACCCTGCACGAGCAATATTAAGCAGTTGAAGGGTAAGTAAAGCCTCTGCAAGATATTTATACTCTTTTTGCAAGATCTTAGGCTTTACAAAGTATTTATACTCTTTTTGTAAGCCATTGCTTTTTCGAGAATCTTTTTAATCACTCTTTCCCTGTTCTCCGTTTTCATTAACGTGAGACGGCTTCTCGTTCGAGAGACCTATTGTTGGTTGAACCAGCATGTTAGGGTGCAAACTCATGTCCCACATCGTAAGAATAAAGATGGAAGATCATCTTTATAAGGGTTCAGAAAATATAATAGTATGAGACCTTTTTATTAGGCCTTTTGGGATGAAGCCCAAAAGTAAATCCGTGAGGGCTTGGCACAAAGTGGACAATATATGGACACAGATGCAGCAGAGGCCCAACACAAGTTATTCACGCTTCCGCACAACACAGCAAAATCTGTTTGCTGCTGGGTAGTCAATTATGACTTCCACCGTTTGATTCTTCTTCTACAATTGTATTAAAGGTCAAGCTTATTGAAAAATGCGTCAATCTTCCATTTTTTTTTATATTCGTATTTCAAAGATAAAAATCATAACTCTTGACTAAGCATTCTTCTCTTCCTAATTTATTACTACATATTATGAAACTGGGTATATTAAGGAAGTTGCTTTTTCTGTCGAGTCGAGCCAAATGGGAGAGGAAGAGCAAGAAGAAAAACAAGGAAGTGCAGAAGTTTAAATCCAAGGATGAGTATTTCATTAAAAATGGTGGTATCTTGTTGGAAAAACAGATTGCATTGAGCCAAGGCAAGGACATAAGAGCAGGGCAGCTGAAAATTTTATCTGTGGATGAAATCGAGAAAGCTACAAATAACTATGACCCTAATCAAATTGTTCACAGTTATGGCGGTGTAAGCTTCTACAAGGGCACATTTGATGACAAGGTGGTAGTTACCAAAACCCCTGAAAAACTTGACCCCAATCTCCCACTTGTTGATCTCTTCTTGACTGATGTCGCTATAAGAACGACTTTATGTCATAACAATATGATCAAGATCTATGGTTGCTGTCTCGAGACCTGTGTCCCACTAACGGTGCATGAATTCCTCCCAAGTAAAGATCTTTATGATCATTTACATGGAGATATGGCACTTCAGAAACCATTGTCATGGACCAGCCGGTTAAGGGTAGCAACTGATATTGCGTATGCACTTTCTTATATGCACAATGCCTTGTCTCAGCCACTGGTTCACAGAGATATAATGTCATCGGGGATAGTACTTGACTCGTTGTTCCACGCAAAACTAACTTTCTGTGGCTATTCGGTGGCCATCACTCCAGGGAATAACGATCAAAGATGGCCTATTCATGGGACTCTAGGATACATCGATCCTGAATACATTAAAACTGAAGAAGTTACTGAGAAATGCGATGTCTACAGCTTTGGGGTTTTGATGCTGGAGTTATTAACTTCGAGGGATCCCTCTGAAATGGCTCGATGTGGGAACGATTTGGTTGATGAGTTTGTTTTCGTGGTGGAAAAAAATGGTGTTAAGGCTATGATTGATACGATTCTTCTGGAGGAAGGTAATCTAGATGAGATCCAAGGGTTTGCACGACTTGCTTTGGAATGTGTGGTGAAAAAAGGAGAGAAATGGCCAAGTATGATCGGAGTTGTTGAAGAACTTTGGCTAATACAAGATCAGCTGAACAACAGAAGTGCAAAAGTTTAATACTCGTATAGTTGTATGGATAAATGTCGAGAAAGAGAGACTAGGATAAGTGTCTAGAGAGGTATGCTTTTCTGATAACTGTAAGCAAATTAGAGAGATATGCATTGATATCTGGTGTTGCCTCTTGTACTTGTCTTTGATGATGGTTTACGAGTCTTTCATATGTTTTGGCTATGGATTCTGTAAAAAAGTTTTTAGTTTTTTTGTTTGACAGTGTGTAAAAAGGTTAAAATATGAATGTTTGAGTTTATCTACCCCTATGCTCTAATTTCTTTGGGTGCAGGCTGTCCTAATGACTCCTTTGAAAGTCTATGTTAGTTAGGCTCGGTTAGAAATGTCTCACATGGTGTGTGTGTCCATATCCACGGACTAGACTAGAATCATCTATTCTAGTCAGCTTATTCCGTTTCTAACTTGCCCCCTTTTCTTACTCTTTAGTTGGAACGAAATTATTGGACTGATTGAGAGATTGTGGCCCCAAAAATACCGTATTGGCACTTTTAAGAGACGGTCTCACTTGCATGTGTTTCTCTTATGCTTTCGTTGATATCTAAATTATTATTAAGTTTGCATTGATACACAGCCGAGCATAACAAGCTAGCTGATTTAGATACTTGTGGGTGTGTGTATGTTTCAGTATTGACGGGGTTGATTTTAAAAATCTGTCCAAGGACGAGTATCTTGACCGTTTCCTTTCCTTGAAACCGAAAATTGTATCCCCTTGCCTCCATCAGTACTGTGTTTGGCATGTAACAAATGATTGTACCTAGTTATGTTTGGAATTCATTTTTTGCTGACTTTGGTTGCCTTAATTTGCAAAATACTGGGGAATGGTTTGATAATGGGGCATTGGGCAGGTGTAGTGGTTCTGGATGGGGCGGTAGGGCTGCTGGTGACGGTGGTGGAACTCGGTCCTCAATTTGCGAAGTTCAATTTTTGAAGGATACGTTAGGATAACATTTCTAAAGTGGTTGTGCTAAAGTGGTCTTTTTCTCTTGTTAAGTAGCGGTCTTTTGATGTAGTTTTCAACGCAATTTAATTTTCATCTTGGGTCATTCGGAAACAACCTCTTTGTGTTGCTAACACAGGGGGAAGACTGCGTATATCCAATCCCCTCTTACCCTGCAATTTGCGGAGCCATTGAGACACTGGGTAATGTTGTTGTTATACTAGAATAGGAAAACATTCAACTTTTTTTTTTTTTTTTTTTTTTTTGTAATTTCGTTGTTTGTTTCTAATTTGTTTATTTTTTATTGAATTAGGGCAATGATTTTGAACTTTCTAGGAGCCGGTCAATGGCCCCGTTTCCACCTCGGGAAGGTAGATATGAAGGCGGAACTCACTTGAATTTTTTTGCTCATCCGAGAGGCTGTGAACAAGAATATCTGTTTTATGGTGAGGTGCAGCACCGGCCCCAAAACCCTGAAGTTGTGGACTGTTACATGTTTCCTTAACATAATCTGTACTCTGTATGCTAATTTTGTTTGGTGGTGCACTTGTGCCCTATTTTGCAGGTATAGATTTAATAAAACATCCTCCACATGTTGACTGCCCAAATTGCGTATTTCCTTGGTCGTGAATTGGATGATGATGAAGGTTATCAGTAGTACTAGTTGGATACTCGTAGTATATTTAAGTATATAATTAGTGTAAGCATATATTTGCTCGATTCATGTAGTATTAAGGAGTTGCACGATTTTACTCTAATATATTTGTTATGTGAAAGGAACAATATTTTGTGGACTTCATTAAATTAGTGCATCACAGACAATATTTTCGGTTTGATTCACCCTTCTTACAAGACTTTCCAGATTTTGATTGGGTTGGTGATCCGATCAATTGACGATCGACAAACTACGACCGGCAACTGCTTATTCTTCGGAGATTCTTTAATCTAACTGCTTATTCTTCGGAGATTTTTTAATCTCATGGCCAGCGTAGCAAGAAGCTAAACAACAGTTGCTCGTTCAAGTATGGAAGCCGAGTATTGGGCACTTGCCGATGCCACATCTGAGCTTATTTGGCTATTTTGGCTTTTAGAAGACATTGGGTAAAACAACTCTCTGCAACTCATTTGTATTATGATAGTCATAGTGAAATTCAAGGTGCACACAATGAAAAATACATGTTTTTGCTTAAAATAGTGTCACTTTCAAACTATTTAGCAAAAACAGGTCCACGTCATCATCTCTGTTTTTTTTTTTTCCAAAAATTTAGAACTAGTAGCTGTCCGGGTCAGCGATTGTTGGCAGTGATATGTCTTTAAAAGAATAAAATTTGTCTTTTGGTTGTGTGTTTGCCCCACATCGGTGGACAACACCTTCCATTCCTTATTTTTATATTTTTGTTCCTTTGAGAGGACAAGTGTGTGTGCTAAGGAGGCTTTTGTTGTGTGTGTTGGGCCTGTGGGTTTGGGTCAAACACGCGCGCCGATCGGGCTCGGGTTTGGGTGGAGCACCTGCGGTGCGGGCCAAAGGCCCCTTTTTAGTCTTTTTTGGGCTTGTGTGCAAATGGACTGTCCACATTCAGTGAATCAGTCTGTTCCTTGTACGAGGAGTTAACGGTTCTCAATTGACTGACTTAATGCTGTGAATCAGTCAAATATGGCTGTTAATGCTGTGATTAATGGCGTCATTTAAGGCCTTAATCACGTCTGTCTGGAGCGTTTTTTGGCTCCTCCAACTGCTCTAGTTTCGACTATAAATAGAGCAGTATTCTCCTCTGAATCTGCATACAAAAACTCATTTTCTCTCTTCCTCTCTCAATGTCTCTTTTCTCCTAAATTGTTTCTGGGTACTGTCTTCCAATCATTCCAAAGCTTGCAGCCTCGAGTGGGCGAGTCTGGGTGCTGCAGTGTCAAACCTTGGGGAACTACCGGCACCGGCTGATCGCCACCACGGTCGGGCCGAAATAGTTTTCAAGGCAGAGGCTCTTTACCTCGTCGCTGCAAATCGGTTATTTATGATCTTTCTCATTGTTACTGCAATTCTACGAATTAC